>JAQFVV010012787.1:0-112987 GCA_028023455.1 Epiperipatus broadwayi
ATTCTATTCAGCATTGCAACTAATGTTTTCACTTATAGATATTGAAAATGTGATCATACAAATGTAGTGATATAGTTAGGCTGCAACAAAACTAAATGTTTATTTAGATCCCTAGCTATTGAAAAATACTGAAATTATATGCACTTTTGAAGTCATATTCATTGATTAAATCTCCCAACGATTCTAAAAAAATTATTTAAAGATGATTGTTTGGCACTATGGCAAACCACAGTAGGAGAAACAATATTGCCACATTTGCAATCCTTAGTAATCAATGAATGCTAGAACTCATTTATTACATATCTAGTGCACTAGCCTTCTAGCATTCATTGGTTGCTATGGTTTCTATTATATAGCAGTATTTTATGGAGAAAGTTGTTACTGCATTAACAGATTGTGTAAGCATAAAAAAAAGTAATTACATGATGTTGTAGTGGTCTAATTGTGGCTAAAATTTATGTACAAAAAGATTCTCTAATTCATAATGTTATTAAGATATACACAGAAATACACATACATTTTTGAAAGTAGCAAAGTAAATTCATTTGTTTTAAACAAAAAGATTAGATAATGATTATATGCCAATAAAAATTACAAATAATTTACAAAACCTAAACGAAAATCGATCTTAGCATTAATAAAAATTGGTTTACTTCAAATATTAAAAAAAAAAACTATGCTAATAGACTCAATATTTAGAATAGTAGTTTTAAATGGACTGAACTCAAGTCTTAGTGATGAAAAGATGTCAATTTGGAGTAGGAAGATTATTTCCAATATTAGATGGGTATATATATTTAAATTCTGAATTTGTTCATACAACTTAAAAAAAAAAAAAAATTGAATTTGCTATCTGTCTATCTGGCACAAACACTGTTAACGAAAGAATTTTTATTTTACTGAACAAATTCAATTTTATAAAATTGCATTTTCTCCAAATATTCAAGATTAAATTAATTATGACCAAGTTGTACTATCTCTAGGGTTAAGCTTCGAAAAGTGCTAATTAAAAAAAGTAGCAAAAAGCTGATTTTTTTTTTGCTCAGTATTAAGGCTTTTATGATATGGCCACATTATTATATTATTGTACAATTTGCATTCCATATAAATTTTAAACATTTACATTAATATACACATGTAGTAATTAATTATTCTGTTTTTTAAGAGACATTTTTTATTTAAGTTAGACGTATAAAATTTTAAAATGTATTATGTATATGCATACACGCACTACAATTTTATTTTTTAACAAAAACAAAACAAATGTCCATTGATACCTGATATTAATTTGTGCATTACATCATTATTGTAAAAAGATTACCATACAGTTAGAGCTTTAAAGCATGGGTATATGCATAGTATGCATAAACATAGGCACAGTAAACTTGAGTTTTATTAACTATCCCACTTTTTCTCTCATAATAAGATAAATGAGAGGCATTTCTTTTTAACAGCTGTAATAGCATTTGAATAGTGAAAGACCAACTAAATAAAAAAAAATCCTGAATGACAAGAAACTTTTCTATTTGTAAGAAAGTGCTGAAAACCAATCCTCCTCTATCACTCCTTCCAGGCCAGCCGGATGCTTATCTATGGAACAGCATGAGGGAGAAAATACCACTATCTGCCATTCAAATCCTTCTATGGGGTTTCTGGATCCCAGCTGTGTTAAAGCAAGCCAGAAATGGCTGATGGCATACACTGTTTAATTATTTACACTTTTTTTTGCTTTTATTTTACCTCAACACTCCATTTTGGGAAGGTATTTTAGACAGGTGTTCATACTTCCTAAAAATATTTAAAAGCATTATTGTTAGTCCCATCCTCCTTTGTATTTATAAATCAGAAAGATCTCTAGTGATTTTATATATATTTATTTTCATTTTACAAAGTAATCAGTTTAAATTAATTTTCACAAGTATTAATTTAAAACTTAAACATTAAAATAAAACTTAAAAATTAATAAGCTTTAATTTAGAACAGATTTGGCATTGTTATCCTTATATAGCTTAGTTTGTGTAAATTCATAAATAGAGAAAATAGAAAGTTAATTTAAGCTTAACAAACTGATATGGAGTTTGTTTATATATTGATATTTAGTTTAAAAAATTTAAAAATTAAGCCAAAAATTAAACTAATCAATACAAATAATTAACTTACACCGAATTCTGAATTTGGAAAAATTTATCTATATCGACATTTATATATCATCTTTCCCCTACACACCCACACACATATATGTGGCATGTACATGTGTGGCAGAAAAAGACGGCTAATGATATTGACAAGTGAAAAGCTCTAAGACCAATTTTTAAACTCCAAGAATTAAATACAATATAATTTACAATCTTAAATAGCTACTGCAGAAAAAATATGTCCAGAAATAGTAAAGAAGATAATTTAATTTTCCGAACTAATTAATTTTAAGATGGTGATGCTTTTGCTATTTTCCTTTCCTATTTTATATAATAACTAGATACCCATTTACCACCCATTAATTGAATGGATAGTGGGATTGACTATGAATAATTTCCTGAAAAGAATCTTGGCTGTAAATCTCAGCTTGAAATAAATTCCATATTTTAGTCATAGTTGAATCGTAGATTGAGACTGAAGGAAATACATTCATTACAACAAGCTGTTCATCATCATCATCAACCATTATCAATCCACTGCAGGATGAAGATCTCTCCAAGTTCAATTCTCTGCTCCACATCACTCCTGCACACTTTTTTATTTCATCCATCCATCTCACATGTGGTCTCTTTCTGGGTCTTTTACAATCTGTTAGAATCTAGTTTAAGATTTCAATTATCCATCTATTATCATCTCTTCTAAAAATATGTCCATCCCAACTCCACTTCAATCTTTTAATTTTTTTAATGAGGTTAGTAACACCTGTTTGTTCACCCATATATTGCGTTTTCGATCTCTTCTTGTTACTCCCAACATGCATCTCTCCATACTTCTTTGAGTAGTCTGAAGCCTCTGCATTGCTATTCTATTAAGTGTCCAGTCTCAGATACATAAGTAAGAACTGGTAAAACATTTATTTAAAACCTTCCTTTTCAAACACATAGGCATATTTCCTTTTAGTATCAAGTTATTTCTATCAAAAGCACTCCAAACAAGTGGTTAAGAATATATATATATATATATATATTCACAGTGCATAAGTGGAAGTATAGCTTTTTCCATCTAAACTGCACATTATGTGGTAGGCCAGACTTTTAAGCACTTGACCCTGAGTGTACTTCAAACTGGCATTTCTAATTGGTTACAATAATATATGCTAGTTTATATATAGAAATATATTGATCTGTATTTTGTTGATTCCCATTATAATAATAGGTATGAAATTAAGAATAAAACACTTGCTCATTATCAGCCACAGTTTGTCATTTTTTTGTGACAGGTAGTTTTTTTGTTGTTGTTGTTTGCTTAATGGATTACCAAACATGTTGCAACAAATTACCAACCTCGTGTTTACAGACATAAGCATGACATATGTTTAATGAAAAATTTTAATGACTAATGCAAATGTGCTCTCCCTAGAAAGTAAGTTTGCTAATGCAATGCTTCATAATCAAGTCCATTATTCTAATGCTGTGCTAATCTCAAAATTGTAGCAATTAACCCATATGATAATTAGAACTAAAAAGAAGTTTTGAAATGATTGATAAAAATGATTTACTGTGGATAAAATTAACAAATGAGAATTTTAACTAAGCATGATTTTTGAAAATTACAAAAAAAATTAGAGGAAAAGGAAAAAAGAGATAGTTTTGAACATATAAAGAGATGATTTCATGAATTAAGCTACTTGGGGCGGTTGATTCTGGAGTATGTGGCATCTATAATTGACACAATTGTAAAAAAAAAAGTAATTCTAAATCTAGTGTCTGAACCTACCCTAGAATCTCTCTGAGGAGTGCCAGAGCATGAAACCATGGTCAGAGGTTGGGGGGGGGTCCTGACAGAGATATTTTAAATGCTTTCTCTAGCTAAGCATTTATCATAAAGCTTGTTGAGAAATTGGCAATCCTCATTGTTTATATCTTAGAAGCTTAAGAAAGTAGGGTCATGTGATCTATGACTCTTATTTTGACTAATTATAAATCAGTATGGCAAATCACTACACAAACAATATTAGAATTAGCCTTAAATACACTATTGCAAAATAAAAGGCTTTCCAATACTTCTTTGTAATTGTTAGAAAAACTTTGAATGAAGATGTTTATCAAACTAATAGATTAATCTCTGGTCAGAATTAGAGATTTTTTTTTACTTATTCTTCGATTAACAACAACAGCTAAATATTTATTTACCAAGTAGATTTGTAGTTGAGTCGACTATGGGCTTCTTGAATAAGGCATACAGATACTTACTTGGGACATTTTGATTCATTGAGAAATGTCAAGTCTTCCTTCTGACTTAAACCTGATTATGAGCATCACAAATAAACACCTTAGTTAACCATGAAAAAAGGCTTTTCCCAGACCACCCATAGAAAAAAAAATTAAGGAGAAGATATTATATATCAGACTTGACAACTTTATGGCAGCGAGGTTTAACATTTCCTCAAACATTGTTTAATCCTTTGCTAAAAATAAATAGGTATCTATTTTTTTAAAGTAATATTGAATGGCTATTAGAATTGGCCTTTGACTAGGTATATAAAAAATCGTAAGTGTTTAAAACAACCCAAACCTACATATGCATGTAAACCCTGAGGATTGCCAATTCCTCTACAAGCTTTGTGATAAATGCTTAGCCAGAGCCAGCACTTAAAATATCTGTCAGGAACCCCTCCCCAAACCATGGTTTCGTGTTTTGGCACTCCTCAGAGAGGTGTCAGGATAGATTCAGAACACTAGATCTAAAAATACCAACCCAAAGCCAAGCATATCTATATATCTTCAAACCCAGCTATCCAACTCAAATAGCTATATGGGGCTGATAGATCTTCAGCCATACCATATATTAGTGGTCTTAGCAATATAAAATTGCACAAGACTTATGGCAGAGACTATAAACACTGAGGATTGCCAATTCCTCTACAAGCTTTGTGATAAATGCTTAGCCAGAGCCAGCATGTGTCTAATGACGTATGCATATCTTAATTTAATAAATAAATAAACAAAATGATTTATCGCTAGAGATTACATGACATCCGAGAATCGGAAGTGATAAAACAATAAATAATACAGGTTTTTGAAACATATTTTTAAATATTATATGTTAAAAGACAGCATATAAAATATCAAATAAATGGAGCAGTGTGGTCTTTATGAGAACGTATTTATGTTTCACACATTGATTAGTATAGGCATCGCAAAACTCATTTCTAGTATATACTTATTACTTGTTTTATCGTTCTTTCTCAGAGTTGGAATGCTATATTCGTTTGCGAATGGCTACTGTTGTATATATTATCACTATTGCAGAAAGATATAAAATAATAAAAAGTAGATGACAAACAGGCAATTATCAACTTGCTTTTAGCAAAATTCTTGCAGTCTTACAGATAAAAAAAAAAAAGACAAAGATATCAGATTGAAAGACAGCCACTTAGAGATAAGTGTGATTTGTAGACAAGGCATTTATTCAATATCAAGGTTTCTTTTCATTGTTTTACACATAAGATTATTTAGCAGCTAGCGTTTATTTAGAAAAAAGAAAGAATAAATTAAAGAAAGAAATAAGTAGACAAAAGAAGATCAAAGTTTTAGTTCTTTCACTGCAACACACCCTTTTACAATAAAAGTGTAACTAGAAAATTTTGCCTTCGAGCACATTTCAAACAGCTCATCTAGTTGCGAAAGTAATCTAATTTAGTGAAACCCTGGTAAATGCGTCAACGTATACACTCAAGCATTGACGATCACAACTCTAAATTAAGTTTTTAAAATAGTCTATGTGTGTAACCAAAGCAGCTAACAATTTACTCACACACTTATACACACATATATACAGTACATACAAATGTATTTCTCCTTTTCAAACGCTTTCTAAAACAGCAGGGCATGACTAAAGTTTTAATATTTAAATTTGTTACACTCCACCAATCTTGCATAATGTTCCAAAACAAGTACAGAAAGAATAAAAATAAGTAGGAAAAAAACACGTTGTCTAACAGAAGCTTTCGTAGAAATGAAAAAGTTAACGACGAATCTTTTGTTAACATAAATTTTTCAGCTTAACTTCTAAAACAAGACTAAATAAATTTCAAAAACATTAAGAAAACTAAATTTTTACAATTTTTGAAATATTCCAAAAAATTATTGCACAACGTTGTGCATTTTCTTAAATTGAAATTCTATACAGCATATACATTGTGTATGTATATTACTATACTTATATCTTGTTCAGATTATTAATAAAGATGGAAATAACTTAATATGTCTTTGTGTTTGAAAAGGAATGTTTTTAATAAATGTGTTTACCAGTTCTTACTTATGGATCTGAGACTTGGTCACTTAATAAAAAAGCAATACAGAGACTTCAGATCACTCAAAGAAGTATGGAGAGATGAATGTTGGGAGTAACAAGAAGAGATCAAAAACGTAATATATAGGTAAGAGAACAAACAGGTATTACTGACTTCATTGAACATTTAAAGGATTGAAGTAAAGTTGGGCTGGACATATTTTTAGAAGAGATGATAATAGATGAACAATTAAAATCTTAAACTGGAGTCCAAAAGACTGTAAAAGACCAGAAAGAAACCACATGTGAGATGGATGGATGAAAGAAGAAAGTTTGCAGGGGTGATGTGGACAAAAGAAGCTAAAGATCAGAGAAGATGGATTGAACTTGGAGATAACTTCACCCTGCAGTGGAATGATAATGGTTGTTGTTGATGATGATGATATCTCTTAAGTACCATATTTTTAGAAAACAAATATTTTATATGAAACATTCAAATATCAATAGTGTATACACTTTTCATACAATTTTGTAATTCTACTAAACTTATACTGTTCAAATTAATATGTATGCATAGTGCATTTCTATTCAGTACTACAATTTGGCAGAAATCTGCCAAAAGCTGGCTTAGTGCTTTTAAGACTTTGTTATTATGTATTTTATCATTGCACATTAATTTGAACAGTACAAGTTTGGTAGAATTATAAAACACTCAAATAAATAATGATTATTAATTATCTTGAGCTCTAAAGTCCGCCACTATCTCTGAACTAAACCAGGCAGAGCTTGTCTTAAATAGAGAAATTACAATAAATTAATAGAATAACAGGGAACAGACAATTACCACTGATGATGATGAATTAAATATAGTATTGCATTTGCTAAACTTCACACAAAGAATATATATATGCATTTAAGCAGCAAGATTTTTAGTTAATGTAACAAATATGAAATACACAGGACAGTAAGTTAAATAAATGTTTTTTTTCTTTTTATATATTTCATATTTAAACAAAAAAAGGTATAAGTTAGTGTGGAAAAATGGCAAAAATAAATCACCTGCAATAAATATAAAGAAATTATATTCAGCCAATTATAATTTGACTTACAAGTTGAGATGCCGAATGTTATTGATTTGTCTTGACTTGTCTTTTTTTAATGATATTTTAAAATAAAAATCTAAATCTAATCACAGCTTTTAAAATTTTTTTAATATATTATGAAAAATAATTATAAATTTGTAAATATAGAAAATATGTTTTCATTTTTAAAATTTAATACAAAATAATGAATATGATCAAAGCTTTTGATTTTTTATATTGATAATTAGGAACTAGAATCCAGTATCATAGAAGTGAAAAGTCAGATTTTTTGAAGCAACATATGGGTGAGCAGTCAGTTTACTTGAAGTGAAAAGATATCTGTAAAATGCTGACACCTTCAGATTTTTTAAAAATTAAAATGATAGTTTTAGATTAATTTTTATGATAAAATGACTGTAAAAGTAGCAAAATAGATTTAAAAGAAGCCACAAGAGAAAGCTCTAAAGTTGTTTATAGAACCACAACATAGTTATCAAATAAAGAGTTAAATGATATTAATTTTATAGTGGAAGAAAAAAAATATATTAAAGTCACTTGCATTAATAAGAAGGAATCATCCACTTGCAAAATAATGAAAATAAAATAAAACAGTCAGTAAAACAAAAAAATTGTTAAGAAAAATAATGCAGTAAATTTTATATGCCGTATTCATACGAATGTAAATGCATTATAAGCTTACAATTAACTATTTCACTTTCTTTTGTACTTATTTAAAATTAATTTTGTTGATAATTTTAATTTGTATATACTACAATTTGTAAATTAATATATATTCTAGACATACATAAGCACAGTGATAATATGTATTAGAAACAAAGCATGATTATAGCAAACAATACCTATTGTAAACAAAGCATGCGGTACTACTATCTTCCAATTTATGCTACTATTATCTGCTAATTTCACATTCACTAAGGAATTTAGAATAAAATACAATATGATTCATCAGCCATACTACAATATGGCTGACAGCTTGCTGTCAATGGAAGATTATTGTTAATAAATGTGATTGTTAAGACTAATAATATCATCATAAAGAAATAGTAAAAAAAATAAATTGTTGATTAAGTTTTAACAAAAAGTAAAAACTATTTTTTTTTTTAAAAAAAAAATGTAAATGTAGTATTGCTAGAGGAAGTATAAAAGAGCAAAAAAAAAAAACACATCAGAATTAAGTTTGCATTGATTTTAGACAATCATACACTTAGCATAGTTGTTCATGATTTGATTTTTAACTTAGTATACAGAAATAGTTTATGATTGCTTTTCTCTTGTTCATTTTGAAATAATTCTCCCTCTTTACAATTTCTGGATTGGAAGAATTTGAATAGTTTTCATTTTTGTTTTAATCTCCAGCTAAAATATCTAGAGACCCATTTACCAACCAATATTGGGTAGTAAAGAAAAATCCCAAAATCTGTTGAAAAAGTTTTCAAGTTTTTTTAACCTGTATTTAAAACCAGTTCTTTATAGTTTCCATTTACATTTGTTTTTGACAAGATAAATAAAAATATAGATAAATAATAGTCACACAATAAAAGTCCAAAAATTCAACTGTAAAATGTCTACAATACTCTGATGTATGTCTTGTTTTTTTATTTCTATGAATAAATATTGACACTAAACCTACCATTGTTATTTTTTTTCATATGTCATAGCATCGGCCGGGACGTGAACCCACAAACGTCTGCAACCAACTACTTGCTTGCAAGGTGGCTACGATGATCTCTTGGCTAACGACGCTTGACACTATTGTTATTTTTCATCTCAAATCTTCTATATTTATTAATAATAGGCAAGTTTGAAAATAACATTTGAAGAAAATTTATTAATCAACTTTGAGATAACTCAATTATCCATCTATGAAAAAAATTTCTTACTACAAGATACTGTGGCTTCTAAAGTTAGAAATGGAAAAATATTTAAATATTTGACTTTGAATATTTCTTTGAATGGAGAATTAATTAAATTATTAACAATAAAAGAAGAGATTTTAAAAAGAATATGCCAAAAAAATATTTAGTTTAAAAAGTAATAAAAAAGGAAGATAACTAGAGATAACTTTAGAGAATTTATGAATAATAATATATAATGGAAAAGATAATAGGAAAGGGGAGAAGTAGAAGTGGAAATAAGTTGACAGTTGAGTTTAAGAAAAGAATAATTATGAGCTTTCGAATAGCAGTAGTAGTTAATGAGAGGCTTGAACAGGTTATTTCAGATGATGTGAACAATGCTGCTTTACTGGCAGGAAACTGATGACAAGATTAATATTATTAGTACAATTAAATACAGTAATTAAACACTTAAGATTAATTAATTGCAATCAATACCATAAAATTTGGTAAAATTTTTCTATTACAAGAAAAAAATAAATAAAGCCAATGTAAAAATTTGCATTATGTTCAAATTTTAATTTGACATTTCCTGTAATTGAAAATTACGTGACCTCCTAAGCAATTAAATATTTATTTATTTAAACAAATGTGATTATTAAAATAATAACAACAACAACAATAATAGTAATAATAATAACAACAACAACAGTGATACTTCAATATTATTTTTGCTTACTGCCAAAAAAAATCAGAATATGGGGCCGAGATATTATTAACTGTCAGATATTGATCCATATCGTTTTGTAAATAATAATAACAACTCTGTTTTAAATCGATACTATTACATAAATTAATATGGGAGGATTGATAATGAACAAGAGATATATTACAATAAATAGTGTAAAAGAAGTAATTAAGTGGTTAATCAATTAGAGATCGGGCAACGAAAATGACACGTTGAACCTCAATCCAAGAAGGTCCATCGCTCTACGATCTAACTGTCTCACAGGACCTAAATGGATTGTGTGAATATAGATGTTTTTGGAAAATATTATCATTTGAGATACAAATTTTGACACTATACTATTTATGCCAAGCAGTTGATTAGTTTATTTATGTAAACCGTTTATTTTATTAAACTATAAATGTCCCTAGCATATTTTGTAAAACTCGTTTAAATAAATTCTATTTCTGCATGATTACAATTACATTCTACTATACATATTATATTTTCATACAATATTTATATGCAGTGAAGCTGTATTGATATATATATAAACATGTACCCAAGTGAACACATCTAAACACACACAGACGTGATTAATTTTGGAATTGTCTGCATAATATTTTACGAACTTGTTTCTCAGTGCAGTGAGACATAAATAGACAACAAATATTTTAAAGCTGTTAACAGTAAGGACCTTTTCTTCTATCAATCTCATTTTATCTGCTTCAGTGAATTTTGCCAGCTTGGCTTTTCAGACATCACTTCTTCCCCACACCCCCTATGTTCCACCCTAAGGGGACATGCTCATTCTTCTCCAGACATTGGTATTTATATCAAGACAAAATACAGCAAAACATAAGACACTGGAATCATATCTCTAGAAATAATCAATAAAAATGCTTTAACAATATATATTTTTTATTTACTCTGCTTAACTTTATTTATATGCCTTAGAAATGCTTATGTAATTATTTATGATGTTATAAATAAAAACAATATATATATATTTGTGTATGAATTTATGATGAGAATAGACCTATAGTATATATGCATTATATATTGTATAGTATATGTTTATGAAACAGTGTGTGTATATGAATGGAATTCTAAGTTATATATTTAGAAAAATCAAAAAATACTATGAATTAACAGACTTTTAATAGTGGTCAGATTATTGAATTGTAATTAAAGAGATTAGTTAAATGTATTCCCTTAAAAGCTTTATTTGTTTACAGTAGAAATTGCTTATTAGGGGCAGAGAGAATAGTTTTGAGGAAAATGACAAGCACTAAATTACTTAAATAAAATTAGGGGGAAAAAAAATACTGAAGAAGATATGAAAAATGTCAAATATCGATGAAATTACAAAAAAAAAAAAAAATTGAATATGTTCTAAAATAATGAAATATATCAAAAGAAACAGCAAAAGTTAAATGAAATAAAGATTTCTTATAAGTAATCTGAAAAGCAATTCATTTATAACCAAAGAATTCCTTAACAAAGAACACTAAAAGATCAAACTATAAAAGAAGACTTGATTTTGCAGATGCTTTTAAAAACTTATCTATACTTAGTTCCTCACAAAATAATTTTCCAACTTAAAAAAACTTATATAAAAAGTATTGTAAAAGACCAAGAAAGAGACCACATGTGAGATGAATGGATGAAATAAGAAAGCGTGCAGGGGTGATGTGGAGAAGAGAAGCTAAGGATAGGCAAAGATGGATTGAAATTGGAGAGACCTTTATCCTGCAGTGGATTGATAATGGTTGATGCTGATGATGATTATAAAAAATACATCTATGTGGTTGGAAAAAAATGTTTTTAATAAATGTGTTTTGCCAGTTGTTAAATATGGATTAAGACTTGAATGATTAAAACAAGAGCAATACAGAAACTTTAGATAAACAACAAAGTATTGAAAGATTGGTGCTTCTTTAATATGTGATCTACTGTCTAAATTTATATTTTGATGTGTGTTTTTGGTGCAGTGGTGGAATTATGACCTCTGGACAATAAAAACCACAGATCATAGCATTTGTTCTATCATCTTCATTACTCAAACATCTTAGTGGAGTGGTAAAGTTAATAGATTGTGACTCCATTCTGTCATTTCAATAGTTAAAAATTCTTATAAACTTCTGATTAATTAACCCTTTAATTATTTTTTATTTTAAAGTTAAAGAATAAACTGAATAAAAATATTACATAATAAAATCTATTACAATTTAATCTACACATATCAAATTTATTACACTCATACTTATAACAACATTCTCTTTAGATAAACTTTGATGATTATTATTAATCATAAGTTAAATTGAAATGTACTGATTCAGTAAGAAATGCCTTTTTCAGATGTTTTTCTTTATGTTATTAAGATTTATGTGTGGGAATAAAAGTTATATAATTAATAAAATGCATATTATTAAAAATACCTTTCCCTCCCATAAATTTCAACAACACTGATTCAAAGCACATGTATTGTAACATTTTCTGTCAATTTAGACTTTATACAATATAAATTATTAATGTATTTGTTAATCAAGTTATATCTACATTTATTCATTCAGGGTATTAGAAAGCTTCAAAGAATGTAACTATTTTTCCAGATTAACTCATCTAATATTTTTATTTTGATCTGAATTGCCAGCAGAATCAGTTTTTTATTTATTTAAGAGGGTACCAGGGTGTGTACAAACACTGATTCTCATCCCATCACTTCATCAATTTGAAACAAATAACTAAAAGTAAGATCAGGATTACATTTCTTGTCACTTACTTAATATGTTATATAAATTTTCCCCAGGCTTTAATCAAGCATATTGGCATAGGTAATTTAAACATTTCTTAGAACTTTAAAATAAAATTTAATAAACTAAAACTAAGAACATACAAATTAAAATATTTAATGATAATTACAAATTATTAATAAAAATAGAAAAAAACATATATAAATGCCCATCCAGATAATACAAATCAAATAATTCAACAGTTCATATTTCACTTCTTTTAAGTTTCTTCTAGAAAGCAATCCACAGATAAAATGTCTCTTTATTAGTATTTGGAATTTATAGTTAAAGTTTATAGTTAAATTTAGTTTGCAAACATATTGAATTAGACATAAGTTAGGGTCTGAATAATAATTTACCAGTAATTTCTGTGGGTTTATGTAAATCATAGATTATTGTAGCACACATGTATTTCTTGGGATGAAGAACTTGTGGTCAGTTAACTTTGATTTTTTCTGTTGACATTTTCCCATTCCTGGTTCATTGTAAAACTCGACTTAAAGGCTTTTTGGAGTAATCTCTCTATGGTGAAAGAAGATGTCCACAAATGCTCCAGTTTCCACTCCCACATAACAACTTGGTTCAGCAAATGAGTTGTCCTGAATAGAGGCACTTTCTCTATTAAGGATTCACAGAAAATGCCAGCCAAAAGAACAATACAAGACTCTGCTCAAAATTATTTCTTTCTTTTATATTCTCGACCAATTTTGAGATTTCTCTGCACATATATATATATCTTTTGTTTTGTTTTCAGGAGGCAAGTTTTATACATTTTTTTTTTCATTTTAGCTAAGTTCTTTTATATATATATATATATATAAATTCCTTAGGAACCATATTTAATTATCAGTAAAACTCTGATTGTAATCATTTCCATGTCTTTCTTTTATTTATCTGGATCAATAATCTGTATGCACTTCTAGTCCCTCCAATTTTAACTGTAATTAAATAGATGAACCTATGCCAACACTTGAAACATACATATAAATATATGGTTCAATATATAAACCTAATGTTGAGTTTACTATTGAAAAATTACTTTCATTGGAATGAACATTTGAAATGAGTGAACAGTGGAAAACTTCAACAAGAATTTTTAAATATGAATTTTGCAGAAGAGGTAGACTGTCTATGTTATAAGGATTATCTCAAAAACATTCTAAAGAAATGCTGTGTCAATTGTTTCCATGTTCTATATGTGGACATATTTATGGTTCATAGATTGGTTTGTATTATTATTGCAAAACTCATTTTGAGAGTAGTTCTCTCTCTCTTTCCTTTTCCTTTTTTTTTTGGAGTTGGAATGGCCATACTTATTTTTGAGTGGCTGTTTTATTATTATTATTATTATTATTATTATTATTATTATTATTATTATTATTATTATTATTATTATTATTATTATTATTATTATTATTATTATTATTATTATTATTATTATTTAATAACAACATAATTTACAAGTACAGTTTTCATTAGTAATTCTTAATCAGAAGATAATCAGCCTTTGACATGCATTGTTTAATCACATTACTAATTCACTGATGTTACAGTGTATGAAGAATACTCTTAAACCCAGATGAAAATAAAGATTTATAAAAAATAAGAATGGCTCCTATTTTTTTATTTAAATGCAGTTATATAGGCAAATGTAATGCATTTCAGAATGAGAGCCTGAATATCACTATAACATTGGTGAGTTAGTAATATGATTAAACAGTGCACATCAAAGGCTGATTATTTTCTGATTAAGAATTATTATTATAATCATAATAAAAAAAGATTTCCATTTTGATATTATTCAAAAATAAAAGAATAAAATTTCCTAAAATTTTAATATCTTTGGTCAACATAGAAGAGCTCAGTTTTCTGATACTAAAGTACAAAAATTGGTAAGGCATACACTCAAATGACATCAAGAGATCTAAGGTGAGAGAAACATTGAAAGACTGGAAACAAAAATACATGAATAAAAAAATCATAACAATAGATAGACAATGAATTTTTAAATTGAATTTCAATGTATTGTAACAAAACCAAGAAAGAGACTATGTGAAACATGAATAAATGAAATAAACAAGTTTGCTGACATATGTAGAGACCTTCATTATGCACAGTGAATAATAATTAAAATATCAAATTTCAAAAAATATAATGCAATGGATATCTAACTACTCATAGATAATAAAATAAGGATAGAAAGTTATTCAAAATCTTTCCATCTAGATATTAATTTGTTTAGTATATTAGAGAGACCTTTCATCAGCAATGGAAAGTTTAAAGTCTGTTTATTCTGTATCAAAATGCCATTGCATTAACTTGAATATATGGGACATTGAAAAGATTAATATTAGTAAAATTATCCAGTAAATGATTCCATCTTTGCAACAAATTTTACAGTATTTTTATATGAAGTGTTTTGAGGAAGGAAATGATTAGCAAAGGGAATAAAAATAAATTGAGATTTTAAGATCTTGCAGATGATACTATTTCAGAAATTACTGTAAATTTCCTTGGCAAAATTATTAATGTAGACAAAAACATATAAAATTAATCACAGAAGTAAATTTTAATGATTTCCTTTTGACAAAAATAAATTAATATTAAAAGAGAATATGCCTATATAATAAAAATAAAAGTTTATAATGCATATTTATTTACAAATCTGAGAATGGGGTATTTAATAGAAGACAAAAGAGATTGTTAATCACAACATAACTAATATTTACTTCCAATGCATAAGCTTGTGGTTAAGACCTGTAGAGGTCTCTACAATCACATTTTCAAGCACACATGCTTTAGGTTTATTGCCTTAGTAAATATTACTTGCATAATCAATGTGCATTAAATAAATTTATAAATCACAACATAATGCATGGAGTTTTATGGTAGAATTAATAAGAACTGAAAATGAATGGAACAATAATATGCTATCAATGATTTTTTGCATATTAAGAGGCTAAATAAGCATGAGCTGTATATGTTACTTTAAAAAAGATCAATAGATGAACAAATGATTGTTAAACTGGATATCAAAGAATTGTAAAAGATTTTGATATACTGTGTGTGAGATGAATATACAACATAAGGAAGTTTTCTGGTTTGTTGATAAAAGAAATTATGAATCAGAAAAACTTGTTTTAAACTCAGATAAATATTATTTTTAAAAGATGATGCTGATTAAAGAATATGCATAAAAAAAATTTGAATTGCAAAATTGCACAATTAAAAAAAAAAAAATCAAAAGGAATTGAAAGTATTATAATGTAGCTTCACATCCCATTTATTTTACATATTCCATTACTTTTTTTCAATATTAAAGATGGTGACAAAAAAGAAAACTTATATATGTCTAATTTTAGCCTAATCAATTCAAAAGCAGTATGAATTCACATTAATTTGCTTAGTATTTTGACTGATTTTTTTTACCTTGTCATAAAATATAATATTCGTGCTTTGGAAAAGTCAGCTTTTCATCAGTACACAAGTCATTGAAGAATTGAAATCTGATAGTAAAGCTATATTTGCTGTTACAGAATCGCATTTCTTTCTCAATACATATAGCTGCACTTAAGATAGGCTATTTATTATAATGTTTTTTTTATGAATTTTTTTCAGTTCTCTATAAAAAGGACTAGTAAAAGAGAAGATATTTACCATATATAGAAATTTTAACTGAATATACATTGATGGGCAGTAGTTGGGTAGCTTTTTAGTTTTCTGAAGGCTGCATGCATAAATACTTACAACTATATGAAAAAAAGTTATACATAGACTTAAATTTCAGATTTTAAGCATAACTATTACATGTAAGAAACCATTATACTAAAGACATTTCAGATTTATATATATAGAATGATATCAAATATTTTTTAATTCTTTTTATGTGATTTAATTCACAGATTTTTAGCTTTTATTCTAAATTATTTTACTTTATCATAATTTGATTCTCAAAGTTTATTCTATTAATAAGAGTATTTTCCAACTCTCTAAACTAGAGCCATCTATTTTAAGCTTGAGTTATTATATTGGTAGTTATCAAATAATTTAAACTCTACTCCTTCTCAAATTAGTATATAAATTTTGCTTTTATTAATTGAAACCTGCGATTTAAAGCTGGTACTGCTACAGTAAGGCATCTAGCAGCCATCTTTAACATCATTTTTTTTACTAAGCTTTTAACTTGAAATTCAAATAACCCTAAGGTTTTGAACCCAAACTAACCTGCTTGTATAAATGTGATACCTGATAAATAACTTCAATCCTATTAGTAGTTTCAATCCTATTGCAATTGTAGACACCATTTTTTCTCGAATAAGAATGTTAATATCAACAACAGCATAAGATATAAATGTAAAAATCCCATCTAAATGTAACCATTAAATTTTTAAGTCATCATTAATAAATGCCAAATCCAAAATCATTTCTTCAGATGGGAATTAAATTGCATTATCATCTAGTAAACACTCATAAAAAAGAAAAATACAATTATTATTTTAATTGTTTATTTTTTAAAAAAACAACAACCTCTATTTGAAATAAAAAGTTGAATGTGGGCAAATTCTAACATTTCTAAAACAATTCAATAAACTTCAAATACTAAACTCGAAAATTGTACATTTGAATTGCTTATTATTTAATTTATATAGAAAATATTTCAATAATGATGAGACTTTGATGTAACAACTATAAAACTAAGGTTTATAAGCAAATCTATCAGTCTTGAAAGGATTTTCTAGTATAGTAATTACTGTATACATCTGCCATGCTTCAACCTGAGGTTCAAATTCAATTAAATCAATTTTGATTTCTTTTTTAGTTTACAAATAAGTTTATATTTTTTCTTCCAAGTTAAAAAAAAATTTCATAAATTAAATCTAGTTTTCCAGACCAACTGATGAGTGCTGGTTCAGCATGAAATATGTATACTGGAGATTATTTATATTTTTCACATGTATGTGGTCATGTGTATCAGTTGTATAAGATGGAATGAATAAGGGAAGCCTGAGGATCTGGGTTCAAATTCCCTCTAATTACATCTAGCTTAAAGTATAAATACTATACATGTATTTAAATATTACTATCCAAAATAGTAGGCAAATGGATATCTAACTATTCTTAGCTAGAGGATAAAGATCATAGATTAATCTGAGACAGTCATATGATTGTAAATATGCTAAATATAAAAATAAAAAGATAGATAACCATACGCTTAAAATACTATTAAGCATTACCATGTTCACCTTAAGTTATTGGAATTTGGTTTGAATTAAAATGGATAACTTGTTGTAGCGGGAATCAACGTTTATCATCATTATTATTTTTTTTACTAAATGTCAAAATTATTATTTATTTATTTTGACAAATGTATATTCAAAGATAAGCTACCATAATTAAATAACAAAGTACAATAAAAATCAATAGCATTTTTTTTTTTTGGCAAAGGTAATTCGAATGGCTTGCGACTGATTATGCATCTTATTTTAGCATGGGTTAAATCATATATTTAATGAGATATGATTGCTATTTGCAATAAGAATAATTGTTAGACATTTTGAAAATGATGACAATCTCAATTTTTTTTTCCATTTAATTTAGGAATCATTGCTGCACATTATAAAGAATGCCATTTTAAAAGGAATTAAAAATTAGTTGCAGAAAAAACTTAATATATAAAAGATAATCAGATATGCGATTTTAAAATGCCAAAAAAAAAAAAAAGGCAATACTGTCTAGTTGTCCTGCATAAGAGGCAGAAAAGTTAACATAGATACAAAAAAAAAAAATAGAAAATAAAAATATAAAGTATACATTTTGTGAATAAAAAAACTAAACATTAAAGTGACTTATATTTACATAGAATAACGAGAAATTCAACAATACAAAAAAATTGGCCAATCGCAAGATATATATTTAAAATACAAATTTTTTCAGCAGCCATCTTAGAATATTGCCAGTTAAATATATAATGGAACCATTGTTTAACTTATGCAAGAAATGTTAAGTCAGTCATTTTGATCTTAACATGTGAATAAACAATCATCTTAAATAAGTCTATTTAAATGTGCGCTGTTATTCTTTAATTAACCCTACTCAGTAAGCTAATCATTCAAATATATATGGGGATTGCCTCATTTCAGATAATTTGCGTATATTCCTAGGTATGCTAACTTATTATTTATAAAACGAATGTAAAAATTTTTCATTGCTAAAATATTATAACAAGAACAGTTATCATATTTCTATCTTAGCATAATCTGTAGTAAAGATGGTTGCAGAATGCATAATTATTGAATTGCAAGTTCTCATTGATAATGGCAAAAACCATTCAGAGAATATGTATTACATTACCTAACCATCTGGTAAACATTGACTACTTAAGTTTACAATAAATAATGCTATAGGAAAAAAGATAGCTGCTTTTGTTTATAATATTTGATATGGTGTTTTGAAAACTCAAGGAGTGTTCTTAAAAATGGCTGCTAATGAGGAATGTAAATAATAATAAAAGAGCTTTATATTTCTGAAATATATAATTGTGTGATTAGTTTATCATGCACATGAATAGTTATTGCTTTCATTTATAATTAAATTAATTACCATTATTCTTTTATTCTCTTTTTATTTTCACTTACATTATAATTATCCAGTGTTTATATTACTACAACTTACACATTTTCATTCTACTGGCAATCTTTTGTTTAATTGTGATTAATGAGATTAATTGTTTGTATAACCACATTTCTATCCTCTTTTTTTTTCCTTTTTTAATTTTAACTTTTATTTTTTGAATTTTTATTTGTTTTTTTATTATTTTTTCTGAAATTTAAACCATCATGTATATTATGAATATATGTTAGCAATGGTAATATATTTTTTGCAGCTAGTGCTTCATGCCTTTTGTATCCACCACTTTCTTAAGATGATGAGAGAAGCTACAGAACTAAATATGCATGTATTTTAAAGTTTATTGAGTACAAATTTTGAATTGTGTAGCAAATACATAATTGAATAGTTTATTATTTGTGATGTCACATGACATTCGAACATTGAGAATAACATAACTGAACTCTAATCTATGGATCTTTATCTTTCAAGACTGCTATTATGCCACTGCACTAAACAAGACAGGATGTTTATGCCATCAAACATCACATGATCACCATCTCTATACTAGCACATAATTTGTTGTAAAATCCATTGATTACTCTGTTTGGCGCAGGATGGCACTACTGTATGGGGAGTTTTGCCTATGTTTATGCCACTTTGGAAGATTTTACAGACATGCATGACTTAGTACAGTAGTAAAGTGTCTGACTTTGGATTTAAACTCCTCTAACCAATTCCAGTTCTGGTAGTTCCAAGGCTCGAACGTTTCATGAACATTCAAGCAATAAATCCATTTGATTGTTATTATTTTTACAGATTTTGCAAAATAAATTTATCAAATTAGAATACATCTTGGGAAATATAGTATACATGATGTACTAATATTTGTCCCTTTAATATATTAAGCATTCTGAAAAATAAATTATTACACAATAGGTTAACTTAGTATGTAGATTAACATTATAAAGAAATATAAATATTTATTTTGGATATATTTAAAACTTGTACTCTACCACACATTCTTGAAACATATAAATGAAGACATCTGAAAAAGTCACATGACTCCCAACACGCAATTCATCCGGAGCCATTACCACTTGTTCAGTATTTATCAATGCCAAACTATTAATTTTGATTTATAAGTATAAAATATTCTGCATTCACATCTTTGATCCATCAGCCATATCAAATTATTGTTAATCATTTATTAAACTAAAGATTATCCCTAGACCAAATGTAAAATTTAAATCTTAGTTAAATATTAAGGTATCTATGCTTTAAATGTATGTAAAAAAGATATTCCATATAAAAAATTGAAATAAAATTGAGTTATTTTATGTCTGTGTTTAATTTTAAAAATTCCACAAATACATTAATCTTTAAATGAGATTTAAAGATTAGATCTAGATTTTGTCTTTAACAACAGAGCCTGGAATGCAAAACTGCTAATAATATAGTTATCCATCTAAAAAAACATTTTTAAAATAAAAAGCCAGACTCAAAATTTAGATGCATTCATCTGGTATAAAACCAAAGATTTAACAGATTAATTATTAAATTTCTATAAATTAATAAATTTAGTGATGTGAACATTTATGATACTTTTTTGCATTTTCATAAGACTTACATTTTCCTCTAAACAAACAAACAAACAAACATTATTTATATACCCTGTATATATACAAAATTGATTCCTTTTTCTTTTTTGAATTAATTCAATTATAAGTATATTTCATCTCACATTTTTTAAAAAAAAACTATTTTTTTACTGAATAAACTTTATGTACATAAAAAAAAAATCCACCAACATTTTTATTATTATTATTATTTTTTCATATATCATAGCATCGTCCGGGACATGAACCCACAAACATCTGCAACCAACCACTTGCTTGCAAGGCAGCTGCGATGACCTCTCGGCTAACAATGCTTGACAACATTTTTATTATTTTCTGTAACTTTTATCAAGACTTAATATAATTTATCTGAAATATAAAAAATTATCATACCATTTACATCTTTCTTAAACACTTCATCAATACTTTTATTTATATCAAACTAACAGTTTCGATTGTCCTGCAGTCATCATCAGGATAGTCAAAACTGCTATATAAATAAAAGTATTGATAAAGTGTTTAAGAAAGGTGTAAATGGTATATGTTAAACTAGAAATCAATAAATAGGAAAAGAAAGAAGTATAAAACAATAGTATTTTACAAAAAGTTTTGATTTTTTTTTTTTAAGTAGAGAATTAAATTGTTAATATAAAAGAGACCAATGTTTTTAAAAACTTGCTGAATGTTGAAAATACCATATATATATATATATATTAATGCATTTGCCTAACAAATGGTTTTCACGATAAAATTCAAATATATAGTAAACATAATATAATAAATGCTTCATAAAGCAAGCATATCATAAAAAGTTAATAAAAAATATAATAATGATTATAAAATAAAAAAGAATTTTAAAAATTTTTAGTTGTTAATTTTAAATTCATTTATTTTACATAGTGTAAAATTATTCTCCATAAAATTTTCAGTAAATTAGTATATTATAATACCTGTTATTACTAACATGTTTTGGGAGGGGGAGGGCATCCGGATTTTTCCAGCAGGTTTTTAATCCTAGGCATAAATCGTGCATTTAGATATCTTTCTTTCTTAATAAAATAAATATTAGATTATATATTAATTTGTTTTCAAAATTTTTTTTAATAATAACATTATATAATATGGAAAAAAAAAATGATTACTGAATTTGGTTATTTTTATTAAATATTATTATTCGGTCACTTTCATTTACAAACTAAATAAAAATAATAATAATAATAATCAATGATAAATTTAATTTACTTTTCATAATTAAAAATAATTTTATATTGAACTAATATAAAAATTGTGATTAACATTGTATGTATTTAAATATGAATTTTTTATTTTTAAAAAAATAAAATTTCTTTTTAAATATATATGTAACATATATATATAAACTGTAAAAACAAACTAAACATAAGCTATATTACAGTTTTTAAGATATGAGTGAAAAAAAATATTTACAATATAATGCATTATAGGCATGCATAATCCACATGATTTTTTATCTACACTTTTTCAAGAATCATTAATCCTGAATTTTCATTTCTAATGGTGAATGGGCTATGGTTAGCTAAGTAAACATTAACAGAGTAATTCTCAATTCCATTAATCAGAATGCTTGTTGATTTTATATTGATTTTCTCATCTACTATCATCTCCCATTTTCATATTCTAAGAATTTCTATTTTTGTTACTTAATGCCTGAATCTTTTTTTCCCTAATGTCATAGCATCGGCCGGGAGATGAACCCGCAACAAACAACTGCAACCAACTGCTTGCTTGCAAGGAAGCTGCATTAACCTCTTGTCTAATAATGCTTGAATCTTTTTAATCTTGTTCTACATATGTTATTTGCAGCATCTCTGCTATAGTTTTAAATTATCCTCCTTATCCAGTTGATGATCGATGAATTTCAGTGAGCCTGGATATATTATTTTATCACCTGTTCATAAAAAAATCTTCATTTTAATATATTTATCAGTCTCATCCAATTTCATTAACCAATATTTACTGTGAATGTTGGAGTCTACAAATAATAGATAATTATAATATCTATTCTCTAAACATAGTGGCATTGTAATTTGTTGACTGGTTTGCTTTTTGAATAAAATAAATATTCCTTGGTGGGGTACATTTAAAAAAATACATTGCTACAAATAATTCAAATTTCATTAGATTATTAGCCTATATAAAAACACAATAAAAAATTAATCATAGAATTAAATTTGAATGGGGTGTTTTTAATAGATATAATTACTATTAAAAGGAAATATGCTCATGTTTGAAAAGATAAGTTTTTAACAAATATATTTCACCAGTGATTATTTATGATCTTAGGCATGGATACATAACAGAAGAGTAACATGGAGATCTCAGATCATACATCAAAATTTATATTGGGATTAACATAGAGGGACTGAATGTAAAATTAAGGGAACAAATAATTAACACTGATATTATGTCATTAGAAAGTTAATAGATAATTAAATATTAATATGGACCCTAAAATATTGTAAAAGATATAGAAAATGACTTTGGGATGGACAGATAAAATAATTAAATTTGCTGGTGTGACATAGAGAAGAGATTGAAGAAGAGGAGAAACTGTATTAAACTTGAAAAAGACCACTGCCATGATTGAAAAATGATCATCATAACTCTCAGAAGAATTTAATTTAATATTTACATTTGTAAAAATAAAAATATGTTGTTTTTTTCTCTTAAAATTATATATATATATATTTTTTTAAAAAAAAAAAACATTTATAATTTTCAATTTCTAGTTTGATCTTGAGATAAAATTGTCAAGTCAAACAAGCAGTATTGTGAAATATTTAGCAAAAATAAGTTAAAATATTTCTTTAAAAAAAAACAACAACATTATTGTGTGGATTAAAAGCGACAATATATTCATAGAGTAAATAGATAATATTTTTAAAGAAAAATTTAATATATAAATTTAAAACAAGATAGAAGAATGTAGCCTAAGGTTAATTTAAATGTTATTTTCATTCTTATAAAAACTTAAAGAAAAGGTGGAGCATTTATTTTAATAGAATTAAATTTATGTATATTATAAACACAAACATCCAGAAATAATCATTTCATTAAAATAAGAAAATAAAGGATTTTCATTACATAATTCAGTAATAAGTATATTCATTTTTTTTTTAGATTTTTTTCCAGCATGAATGAGAAAAAGTTGAGAGTAACAATTTTTATATATCATTTCTCTTTGAGTCAACATTATCATTTCAAATAAAGTATTAATGGGAAATCATTGAGACAAAAAATAGGATATATACTTTGGATATAGAAAATAATAGATTCTGAAAGCATGTGCATCTATGCATTCATTTAACACTTAGCTATATGTCATAAAAGTTATTCTTATAATTTCTTTACTTTTTTTGCATTTTTTCATATATTCATATATATTACTTTTTTATAATTCTTCTCATATAAAACTCTAATGCAATTTTTACATATAATTCTTCCTTTATTTTTAGAGTTATAAATGTAAAAGGAAAGAAGAAGGTTATGAAAAAGCTCTGATGAAGACTGCAGGACAGTCGAAACTGTTAAAAAAATAAAGAAAGAATTATATGTAAAAATTGCATTAGAATGTACATGAAAAGAGTTATTAAAAAATAATATATTTTCAGATAAATTTTAATGTCAATAAAAAAGATAAATCATATTGCCATGAGTATTTGGAATTAACCATTTTTTAACAAATTATAAATTGCTTTATGATGACATGATGGTATCATGGCCTATAATAGCCAAAACTCTCTCCATACAATAGTGCCACTCTAAGCAAGACAGAGTGATGTTTACATTGATTACTCTGTCTTGCTTAGAGTGGCACTACTGTATGGAGAGAGTTTTGCCTATTATAACAACAGTTATGAGCAGGCATGGGAGATAGTGATCATGTGATGTTTTAAGGTTTAATATCAATCATGGCCTATGTTGTCTGACAATTTGAACTGTCCTGTTAGCACTGTAATTAGTTAAAGACAATGAATTTATTCATATAAAATTTACTACACTGTTTATATTTTAAAAGAACTGTGTCTGCATACTTGTAAGATGATTTCATTTTATATAGAAAGATTGTAACTAATTTTAAGATACCATTTAGTGGACCTACCTGCAAAAGAAACTTATAAATTTTTCTTTTTAAAATATTATATGTAATTAATTAACAAATAAATAAGCTTATGTTTAAATTATTATTTTTTTAAAACATAATTTGAGATTTGTATGTATACTTTATTTAGATTTTATTTAGTGATAAAATTGTAAGAATATCTATTTTTTAAATATCTGTAATATTTCACTTTTACAGTTATTTTTTATTTTTAAATATATATAATTGTTATAAAATATTTTCATTTTCATAAAATTCATAAACAGATTATTTTATGGAAAGACCACATACATTGGGGGTGTGTTTGTCATTTTTTTACAATATAAAAAGTAAAAAATCTACAATAGAAAGGTTAACAAAGTGCTTGATTTGCATATTAAAATAAGTAATTAATTATTTATTTAGTAAACCTTTTCAAATAGTTCCACAATATTAAAATGCAATCATCATTTACAGTTCAGTTTGGTTACTTCAATGTATCCATTTATATTTATTACCATATTGCGGGTGGATCACATTTTTTCCAGGTTCAATATTTCAAATTAGATTTAGTCAGCAAATGGAATCTCTAACAAAAAAAAATATTGGCATAAATTGGGGGGGAAATATGCCATGATAAATTTAAGTTTTTTTACTTAAATATTTATTTTAGTGTTTTTAAAATTATTGAACATAATTTGAAACTAAAGGCAATGAAATAGGCATCAGTTGCATTGAAAAGGCTTTAAAAACATTTCTTTCATTTTACTTTTGTTTGGAAAAATATGCAAATTTTTGTGATAAACAATGAATTTTTAAAAAGAATTAGGTCTGAATATTGAAACAAAATTTAGCAAAACTTTTGTTACTGTGATAAGAGTAATTTGTAAATAAATAAATAATTTGTGCAAATCTAAACATGCTAAAAATTAAGTTAATTCATAGTTCAGCTGGACAGAATATTAGTGAATTAATTCATAACCGGGTCTCATAGAGTACATCTTTTTTGTAATTCAGGTTTTATATATACCAAAATTGGCTCTAAATAATATTTATTTTTATAAAGTGCAAACAGTATTGAAATTAAATTGAGAGACTGCCAAAACCTCTCTGTCTTGTATTTACGATCTGATTGGCTATTATAGTAATGAGCAAGAGAGGTTTTGCAGTCTCAATTTAATTTTAAAATTGGCTCTTTGGAAAACTATTTGAAATATCATTTGTAGATAATATTTTAAAAGATATTTTGATGCAATTCTATTTATCATAATATTTTCTCTTTTTCAAAATAAATTTTCGTTAGTTTTTATAACGAAGATAAAACATTATTAATCCCAAATACTTAGTTTAAAGCCTTTTATAGATTTGTTAATTTTGTTGGATTTCAACACAACTATTATATAACTTCATTGTAAATCCAAATCCTGTTAAAATTAAAAAAACAAAAAAACAGACAGTTCACTGCAATTAGACATATTAATTTATAGGTATTCAGTAATTTTTTTGTTTATGGAATCCCACATCTAAATATTGTACAAACTTATTTATTGTTAAACCACTAAACATCACATGATTACCATTTCTTATGCTAGTACATATGTTATTAAAACAGACAAAATTCTCCATACAATAGTGTCACTCAGTGCCAATCAGAGTAATCAATGGATGCCAGAAGGCCAGAAACTAGTCTGGGGATAGTGGATGAGTAGGCATTACATAAGGATTTTATACACAAGCTTTCTGGCATTCATTGATTTCTCTGGTTGGCACTGAATGGCACTACTGTATACAGAATTTTGCCTGTTTTTATTTATTGTTGTGAAATTTTATTTGTACAATAGCAATTTTTTGATACCCTGTTTTGATTACCATACATATATAGGATTATTATGATCATTGAATATAATATGGTAAAATTATAGTAAGATTTTACTTAAGGGATGATTTCTTATCTTTCTCTAGCCTGAGTAATGTAATCTATTATTAAGAGTTGCAGATTCAAAAGATGAATGTCCTTGAATCAATTCTCAACTGAAAAAAAATAAAAAATAAGAAAATTCAATTGGTTGATCAGTTGAATGAAATTAACTGATTACAGAAAGTGCCCTGAAAGTTATTTCATAATTTCATATTTTTTATATTAACTTTTTGCTTCAATGTTAATTGATCTACTAACTTCATAATAAGTAAATAAATACCTACTCTAATTAATCATATATAAATCATTAAAAACCAGTCAACACTTAGACAATCCCAATATCAATAATAATCAACAATTTTAAACCATTGTCAAGACAAACGCCTTTTAACTATATATATGAAATAGACTTAGTGTATATTGCTGGCTGAAAATTCAAATATAAAATGTCAAATTACTCCCTAAATATTGCTGAAAAAACATATCGTTTGGTGGTGGTGGAAGGTTGATTTGACATTATATATAAATATATATGTATAAAAAAAGAAGAAATATTTTAAAAAAACTAAAATGATAATCCATTAAAAAGAATTTAATATTTAGAGTTTGTACCATTGTATAAAAAGAGTTAATGATATAAAAAAATATAATTGTCAATTGCTAAGAAAAACTATAGAAAAGAAGAAAATTAAAATAATATGTTGTAGCAATAAGAAGAAAAGAAGAAATTATTACTAGCAAGAGATTTGACATCATTAATGGGTGAAAGAGTTTTATAAAGAACTACATAGAATAAGAAAACAAACTATCCCCTAAAATTACTATATCTTTTGAATTGCTTCTTTAGCGAAATATGCAACTAAATCTATAAGAAAGGGAAAAGCTCCAGGAAGTTATGAAATTTATTATTGAGATTTTAAAAGAAGCAAATGAAGAAATAAAAAAAATTATTGAGAAACTACATATTGAAGCAGTCGAATCTGAATTCAATCCTAGCTTCATGATATCTAGCCATAAGCCCACTTCAAACCCTAGTTCTAACCTTAAATTTCTGATGCAATGGGGTTTTGTATGTTCAATCCACGCTAATTTCCATAAAGGAAACTTATTTTATAAATGCGTATTAAAATTAATTCTTTCAGATTTAAATTGATCAATTCTATTAATAAATTCATGATAAAATTATTCATGAATTTATATATATTACAACTGTGTGGATTGTGCGTATATATTTGTAAATATTTAAATATATATAATTGTTCGAAAGTTTCATTGCATCGGGACTATTTGTTTTTTACTTTTAAATAATTTGTTAAAGTTTTAATGATTAAAAGCTACATTCTTTCGATAAGCTTTCAGATTTTCCTTTTCCAAAAACAACAGTTAAAGTTTTATTAATTAGAAAAAAAGATAAGGATTTCCTAATTAAAATCATTTTCTGATTTTAAGAATTCAGAAAATGAATTCAAGTTAATGAGTTTGAAAGCCTTATCGAAGGAATGTATCTAAAAACAACTAGTAGATTTTGTGACATTGATAATGAAAGAAGTGCTAGCGTGAAGGCATCAGATACAGTATAAATAGCTCTGAAAAGTTTGGAGAGGGAGAAGCCATCTTTGTTGTAGAGAAGTGCCATTAAATTCTGTGTGTCTTAAAATCATGAATTCAAATAGTGTTCCTTGCATGGTGAAGGGCTAAAATGTCAGGAATCTAGCTACTGTGCCTGAAGTCCCCTGAAAATCTTCAATGAAGCTGCTAAATCCTTTCCAGACCAATCATGTTGCTGAAATCATGAAAATCCATTAAAATACTGTTCAAGTAATCGACCAAATGCATGCCTCCATTTTACCAACCCGGATCTGTAAATTAAGGAACCAGCCCTGGAAGGAATTGTAATATATTTCCACAATGAACCGTAACTTTCTGGCCAGTTTCGAACTTTACTTTACACTCTTTTTAAGAGCTCTTATCATTCCTTAATGTAATGATCTCTGTAAAACTTACTTTTATTTATGCTATTTTAAATTATGTCATAATTCTAAATCTCTAGTCCTTAGATTTAATTCTCCTTTCTTACGATGGTGGTTCATTTACTATGTTATATATATATATTGTGTGATTTATTAATGTAGTTTATTTTTAATTATATGCCAATAATCTTTCGACTCGATGAGCCCATTTGTCCCATTTGCTTGGGGCAAATAATATAATATTAATTCTGATAGTAATTCTCGCCCATTAGAACTAGGTTTATACAGTTCTATTAATCATCGAGTCGAAAGAAATTATTAAATGTTTATTATTTTTATAATTGGCTAATAATAAATTATTAGCTCCATTTCTAATCTATGCCCCAGCTATTTTCTCGTATTCACCAATGTGTATTTATTCATATATAATGTTAAAATGTTTTTGACAAAGGGTCAATTAAGGAATCAACTAAATACATTTTAATTCAAATTGTTTCCATTATTAATATTCAGGAAGGGACAATGTTTGGGGCATAATACTATAATTTATAAATGCCTTAAAATAGTTTTAGTTAAAAGCTCGTTTGACTTTAATTAATTTGATCAAGTCATCACATAGAGCATTCTATAATAAATTGGGTTTTATTATTCAAATGATGACTATCAAATCATCATCTTTGAACGTTGCTGACGTAGGGCAATCTTTCCACTCCATGGCTTGTCAGTGGTGATATTACTGATATTTTAATTATAGAGGAAGAAAGCACTCCCTCCCCCACTTATATTATATTCGGAACACCAAAGGTTCATAGTTATATCTCGGCGTGGCTTTCCTCGTGTTCCCTGTCTACTTAAAGGGCAGTAAGACTTGTGTTACACAAGCCGCCATACTACTTAACCACCAACCAGTGATTATCTTTTCTTTTCATTTATAGCTCATAATTCATCAGCACCATTACCTTTCTGTTCCAGTAAAGCCCGCTCTGATGCTCGTAATTTGTGATGAAGTGATTTCAATTAAAGTCAAACAAATTCTTAGTTATCTCAAATTAAATAGGTTTTCTAATAAAGGTTAAAGTTATGCCCTAAATACGTATCTTGCTCTTCATGAATGGATTTGCGAATGTGAAAATAAATCTCACATTCTTCTGTATAAAATAAAAATCATAATTTCCTTTACCTGCCTTTAGTTTCTTGTTGGGGGCATAGGCATAGAATTCCATAATATTGCGTAATGCTCGTTGGCATATAATAGGAACTGCCATTCTTATTATAATTATAAACTATGTTTAAGAACTAGAAAATTAATATAATCATCATTTAAATTGAACAAAACTATTACTTGTATTATTAAATATTTTATTAACACACTTGGTTTCTTAAGTCTTTTATTCAATAATTATTTAATGTTAAGGCTCACTGTCTGTGTTGGCAACCCAAACATATACATAGGACTCGATTTAAAATTATCTTTAGTCAGTTTATTTTCCAATATTAATGTCAGTTCAGGGGTCTCTAATTCTCACCAACCGTTGAGCTAGTTCCTTGGCGCATAGCACTGTGCCAACGATTTAGATCATCCATTGATCTGGGCTGGTGAGTTGGGTTTAAATTTAGTTTGGTTCAGCTGAGTTTGGATCTGACTTGCAGTTTAGGTGGTGGACGTTTGTTGACCAGTACAAGATCAAACATTTAAATGATAAAGATAAACCACAGATGTTTAAAAAAGGTAATAAAGAAGATACAAATTACTGACTTATTAGTCTTCCATCGAATCTTATTACTTTTTATAAATCTCCACATATTCACTATAATGCAATTTTTTTTATATAATTTCTTTAATTTTCTAACAGTTTTGACTGTCCTGCAATCTTCACCAGAGTTACAACATTTAAACATATAATCATATAACCATTATTCTATATACATATTTTACATTATTGTTCATAATTATATTTTATTTTTAACCCTATACCTTTATTTCTCTTATTTCCTAATTATTATTTTCTCATTATTTCTTTACTATTTCTACTTTCCTTTTATTTTTTATCTTTTCTTCCATTCCATCTATCATTCTACATTACTCTCTAATATATTTTTATCACCTTTTTGTTTTACTTTTTTTATTTTCCTAATTGTTTTCTTCCTTTTTATTATTTATCTATACTTATTCTTTTATTAAATAATTTTTATTTCTATTCCTATCTTTATTATTTATTCTCTTTTATAATTTACTTATTTATTTTACCACCAAATTTATGCATTTTTTTTTCTTTACCAAGACAGTTACAAATCATTTACAACGAACTTTCAATCAGAATTACAAGTTAGGCTTAAAAATGAATTTGAAAGTGGTTATAGAAAGGACCAATGAACATGAGTTGCCATGATGTTTTGAATTTGTATATTATAAATTCAAACATTTGATTCTATAATATTTCCATGATGCTCAAAGCTTTAAACTATAAAGATATACTTAGAATATCTGAAGAATATTTATCAAAATGCAAAAGCAATAAATAGATTACATTATAATATTAAGAACATTAACATTGAAAAGGAGGTAGGTGTATGTCAGAGTGATTCCACATCTCCAAAACTTTTAAAAGAAATATTTTATATATTAAAATGGAAAGGGAGTAAAAATTAATTAATATTATTTAAGTCATTTAATTTTTATAGTTGATGTGGTTATTTTTGCACAAAATTTTTCAGAGTTTAAGGGAAATATTTTTAAAACGATCTGATAAACGTAAGAAAGTAGGACTAAACTTAAAATAATAGAAGTAGAAGTTAACAATTACAAATATCTTCTTCAGATTGTTAATTCAGATAGAAACATAATGGATTAATTTAATCATAGACTTAAAATTGAATGGAGTATCTTCGATAGAAATAATTTAATATTAAAGGAATATGCCTATCTATTTTAAAATGGTTTTTTACAATATACCACATTTTACCAATTCTTATTATAGACTTGAAACTTGGACATTTAATGGAGACTTCAGAGCATTCAAAATAATGAACAATACATCATCTTAAGAGTACAAGAAATCGAAAACACGACACATGGGTAAGACGACAATAGGATATTACGGAAGTCATTGAAAGAATTAAAAAACTGAAATGAAGCTGGTCAGTTATATTTTCTTCAAGAAGTAATAATAAATGTATGGTTGAACTTTTAAATAGGATCCGATGGTATCTAAAAGACCTAGAATGAGATCACTTGAAAATGGATAAATGAAATAAGGAAGTTATACATATGTAGACGAAACGTTAAGGATTAGAAAAACTAGGTTAAAATTGAAGACTTTCATACTACAATGAATTGATTATAGTTGACAAAGACGATGATGATAAACTACCCAAACCTACTCCTCTCTTCATAAGCTTTCCGGCTAATTATGTACTATAAAAAATAATTTTTAAAAAAGGTTATTTAAAATCTTGTGAAGACAGAATTTTAAAAGTTCTTTAATTATTTTCTGAATTACTGAATTATTAAATTTAACAAAGTGGTATTCTTTTAATTTGGTCTCAATATATAGAAACTACTACTACATTATAAAATGAATATTTTTTTATTATTAATGAATATTGGTTTTGAATAAGTAATAAATTACATATTTACCACTAAAATCTTAAACTACTGTTCTTCATTTGAATGACAATTAGATTAAATATTTTAAGCATGATTTTATGCCGTGTACATTTTTAGTTAATTTTATGAAGTATAATTTACGAATAACAATAATCTTTTTCTTATATTATTTTAAAAACCCGATCTTTGTGTTAAATGCATATTTTCATTAACATGAATCTATTAATGAGCAGAGTATTTTTTTAAAAGGCCAGGTTTTTAAAGTTTATCTTAAAGGAAATCCAGGCGCAGTCCATTTTTGACGTCAATATGTGTGTGAAAGATTGTACAGCAAAACTCAAATTTCAGACCACCCACCCCTCCTTAAAATGGCGTCTTACAAAATGAATCGCCTTGTCACTCTATCACTTACCAGCATTTTTATCACTCCACCGTGCTAATAGATGTTTATCAGTGTGCCATTCTAATAAATTCACTCCCTCCTTCTAAAAATAATCAAGCGCAAATTAACTAACATTAACGTGAAACCTTGAATAATTGATTATATGTAGGATGTTTTTACTTTTAGATATTATAGACAACAACAACAAAATTCTATCTATCTACATTAATAACATCCTATTTTCGTTATTAATTTTAATTGCTTTAGACTGATTAATAAAATGATATGTAAGTACAGTAATGGAGAGGGGGGGGGGATAACTCAACAAACAGGCTTTCTTTACAAACTGCCTACAGCAGAACGAATGGATTTGAAAAAGCTTTAGCCGTTAGCATTTTTTATTATTTCAATTCTTAATAAGACTTCTTTTATTTGTGCTGTAGTTTTTTTTTTCTAATTTAATAAAAGTAGTTTTATTTCTGTTGTGTGCGTATATATATGTTTCTATATATATTGCATATAATAAAAAAATATCTTCAAAAATACTGTCATCAAGTTTAATTTGGTTACTGAAGGTTATCTATTGCCATTTTTATCTAAATAGGTTGTATATAACTTTAAAAGAAATCTCTACAACATATATATTGTAAATGTAGCAGGATTTCATTATGGGGCAGAAGGGGGGAGGGGGGCAGAGAGGAGATTATTGTATCGCAGGGTCTAAAAAGGTTTTTATTTCATAATTAAGAAGCTGATTATTAAGTACATCTTTGTATTTAATAATATAGATGTTTTAAACATGTAGTAAAAAAAAAGAAGAATATAATTACAATATATAAACGCGATTGACGGAAGAAAATATAATTATATATCTCTTATCGCTTCTAAATATCTAAAGCTGTTACTACGAAGTATCAAATCATATCTACTATTAAACGCTACAGACTTAAATAAATAATGAATACACTATTTTTTAAACATATAGAGTATATATGCGGAGCATATGTTTTTATTATATATGAACTATTTTTGGATTTTTAAGATATATATATTTTTTGTAGGTTTTGAAAACCTAAAGTGAAATAACTGGTTCAACACCACCGCAAATATTTATCTATACACATATATTCTTACATATGAATGGAATAACGTCGTTGATCGGATGAATATTGAAGGAAACATTAAATGTAGAGTTGTTTTAATATATACGGTAATATCTTTTTGCCCGTAGCTCTTTAGGTGCGACAGGCTTATCCAATTGACATACCATACCAAAAATATGGAAATTATTGTATGATCAAAGTGATATTCTTCTAAATATTCTTTAAATCTGCCATGCCTGTCAGCTCCTTTGAAAAACAAATAAAAAACACCCATATCAACCTGCATGTATTAGTTTTTTTTTTGTGACTAATATTTATTAGTTTACATAGACAACGCAAGCATTGATGTATACAAAATAGTTAAGGAAACTTGAGTATAATCAATACAATATACACACAACAAATTTCAGTCTTTCTAAAGATTTTTTTTTTATTGTGTAGAAATAACTATTTTTACTTTATAATTTTTATGCATGACAAGTTTTTATTTTATAATACTAAATATTATAAAAATACCGACTAGATAACTGCAGTATTAACAAATAATCTAAACTACAATCGCGAAGTATTTATATATAAAAAAAGATAGCTGCTAGGTGAACTCTTAACGACAGTTTATCTCCCCGCCTTTGATACTGAAAGAGCGGAAGATAAAACGGAACACGAACAACAACAACAAAAAGTCTTGCATGAATGATTTTATTACCTTTAGTAAAATAAAGTGTTCGGATATAATATGTATTTTTTAAATATATGTATATAAAAATAATAAGATACATGTAGTTCAAATAATTCCATACTTTAGGGGCAAAATAACATAACGATTGTTTCGAGTCCGACTTTGTTGAATTCTTACTGGCTGTTAAACAGGCAGACTTTTTAAAACATTTTTTGAATGAATATTTATTTTTGTTATTTCCCATTAATTTAGACATTTTATGAAATAGAAAATCTTAAAATGTATAATGAAATTCATTGATTTTTAGAGCAGAAAATTTCTCTGTTGACGACATATACTGTACTCTCTTTGAAATCTGGTAATAACAGACTAGCTTGTTGCCAGTTGTGAGTGTCGAATGCAATGTTGGGAACGGAAAAGATTAGGACATCCAGTGTAAAAAGGCAGAATTGAATAGTCAATTTATAAATATAGAATATTGTTTTAATTAAATAATGTTATAAATTCACATATAATTAAAAAAAAAGTAAAATTAACCAATTATTATAATACGTATGTAAGAGTTGTATAGATGACCAGTAACGACATTTATGCCAGTGGGTGGGTGGTATAAATGCATGATAAAAATAGAATTCATTCAAATTGATATTTAAATACGTTCGCAAATGCTAATAAAATATTTAACAAACGCACAAATGCCTTATATACACTTATTCACATCATTCGTGTTAGATCGAGGATTAATCAATAGTAATATATATATAAAATTTATATATACGTACATCAAACTTTCTAATCGGTCACTAATATGCCTGCATACGTAAACTATACACTCATACATTCGATACTACATCATTCACTATTTAGACATACTGTATATTCTAAAGTAATGTATTTGAATGGTTTTTTAATCTGGAATTAAAATTAAATTATTAGTTTTCTACGTTTAAATAACAGCAAATACATTAAAAATTAATTATTTATTGTTTTATTTTTGAGAAAATAAAAGCTTTTATTTTAATGGCAGAATAACGAATACGAAACAAAGGACGTATTTTTAAAGACTATATTCCTGTACATTTTATTGTTTTTAATTTTACAATTCTTTAAATGGATAAATGATTGTTAAATCAAAAATTATAATAACTATTTCTTACATTTTATTACTTTGAAACCCATAAATTTAAAAGCAAAGGTAATAAAGAGAAAATGAATTCCCTGTCATGGTCGGCTGATTCTTCAGATTAGTTCCAACAGCAACAAGAGCTGCCTATTTAAAAGGCATTGAAAACACATTGAAAGAGGTTTTTAGACAAGATTCCAGAATTTATTTTGTTGCTTGTAAATGGGATAAAATAGTTAATAATTATATTTTACATTATATAAAATAAAATATTTAATAATTCAATATTATGATTCGCTTTTAACTAATTTGAACGCAATCTCTCGGGATATAGAAAATTGCTTTCTAACCAGACTATCTAGGCCAGCCAATCAACTGGCTAGATTTGCAAAATTCGCACTCTGATTGGCTATTGATTTTACCATTATCTAAAGTCTTTTGACGAAGCTATGTACATAAAGAATACATCTGTTGTATATATATAGCTCAGTTAAATTGCATTTGTTTGAAAAATTATTATTATTGTTACTCCAACGAATTATATAAGTCCTGAAAAAAAAAATGTTCGTATTTTCATTAAAAAAAAAAATTGTGTGCATATAAAATGGTGTGTGTAGTATGCTTGTTAATTAAGTATCTATATTTGTTCTTAAATGTACTGTTTACATAAGTACGTCGTATATATGTGTGTGTGTGTGCCTGTTTTACTCGTATTTGTAAATATATGGTTGTGTACTTATCATTGTTGAGAATATTCTGTCATAAATTTTGCAATTTATAAGAAGCAAAAAAAAAAAAGGCGAAAAATAACTAAAATTATGTTTTCTCATATATATATTTGTTTCAATATTAATTGTAACTTTTAAAAAAGATAAATGTGAAACATTAAACAATACTGAAATCGTAGATTTGAACAATTGGTTAATACATTATTTAAATAAAACAACAAAGAATAGGAAAGAAAAATGTAAAGCTCTGTACAATAGTGTATGTTGAATTGCAAATGGTGAAGCTTATTTCCAAGACTTGAGGGTAGACGGCAGTTCAACAAGACTACTATGGAAGTACAAAGACAGAGTAGCATAATATTCAAAAAGTAAACATAAACGAAGGTCTTTTTCTCCACGGAAAGGTTGAAATAAAAAAGAGAAGGGGAATAAACAGGCTATTCACCAACAAGACTCTTTTTCATATGCAGTACATTGTGAATCAGGCGGTTAGAGGAAGGGGGGATAGTAAAAAATCTAGATTGCTGTTGAAAAAGAATGGCAGCTTTAATTTAGCTCTCTTTAGTCGGGTAAACTCAGCACGATTTACCAAAATGAGCGCTTATAACACATTGCGGTTATGAGGAAGGAAGTAGGCCATAGTCTTAAAAATAAAATAATTTTACTTATTTAATTTTATGAAAATTAAAAAAAGAGAACATTTAAAATAAATATTAACGGTTTTTTTTTTTAAACAGAAGACAGAATAAATTAATGTGCTTTGTTTATAAAATTTGATATGTAAATCGAATATTTAATATGTGGGGCATATACATAGTTTAGCTTTAAAAATTATTAGCAAATAAAGGAGCTAATATCATTCAGTGTATATATGAAAATACAAGTACTATCTTTTTCGATTTCTGATATTACGACTATTATTCAGATTTTATCTGTGAGGAAATAAGTATTAGCTTATATATAAATGCAATCAATCTTTTGCAGTAGATTTACGATCATAAAAAGTTCGTCTTTAAAAAGAAGAAATCCGACCCAACCCTTTTTTCAACAATAGCTGTAATTTAATATTTTTAATTTCATTTTTGATTTAGCTAGTAAATATATTTTGTAATACAATAGCGAATTTTTATCGATTAACAAAAATTAAATAGAAAAGAATAAACAATATATATATTTTGATAAGGTAGTCGAGTTTTATTATTTAGCACGACTTTCCATTGAATTGACGTTTCAGTTAAACTTGATTCTAAAAATTACGATTCTTTTAATAATAATAAGTTGTAACGTGAGGTGAATTATTTGGTTCAGGGCAAATTATCACACAGGTGTTTCTAGCTATATATCTAACTGAATGGAAGACAGGAGAAAGGGAACCTGAATGTATTACATGTTCAGGTTGACAAAATGACCAATTAAATAGAATCTGTAGCTTTTAAAACATATTACAAAAATATTAGCTCCCTAAATTTATGTAAAGATTTAATTTTACTAGTATTTTAAATTAAAACATATCAAATGAGACATATGAGAAGAGGGAGGGAGTAGTGGAGAATATGGTTTCTATTAGGCGCGATCAGCCTATATCTTTTTACATTTATATAAAAAAACAATTATTTACTAAATTTTCGGATAAATATAATTTTAATCTAGATTTGTGGGTAGTTTTAATTAAGACGTTCATTTATACTATTAAATAACTAGGTGCATGGCAATATATTATTTATAAAGTAAGGCATTCAGTTGGCCAGCCAAATTTTATTTTATAGGACCTGAAACTGATGAAATAAAAAACAAACAATATTTTTAATTTTAAAATTGATCAGGCTTATTATCAGTCTTAGTATTTTTTCACTATTATTTTTAAAATGATGTTTTTGTACTTTGAGTGAACTTTATTTACGTATATAAGTATATTTTATAATAATTATTTTTACTATTTCATTTATAAAATTAGTTAATTAATGTGATAGCAAGTATTTTTTTTTTGTATCGGAAATAATATGGATGTGTGGGGAGGGGTATCAGGCACTAGCTTCCATATTTCAATTAGAACAATATACTATATGTCTTTATAAAAAATAGTTAACATACTAAACAGAATTATTAAATAGATCTGTTTTTGAATTATGAAAAATAACACTTAATGCTTTTAACTGCAAACGCATGAGCATTTTACAAAGTATATGAATAAAAAAAAACCAAAGCAATTAACTTCACTTTATACATATAATTATAATACGTTCGTATATAATATGCACCCATTATATACACAGATTTACTAAAGTTGAGAAAAAAAGTTTAAATGATGTTTGATAAGTTGTGCATATGATATAAATAGCGAATGTCTGAAAACACTCATAAAACAGTTTTATAAATAAAATTTAAAATGTATACGCGTCGCTGCGATCAAAGGACTGCAAATGACCTTATAGCTTGGGCGGGTTCTTGAAGAGATCGAGTCATTTCTTCCCTTCTTCATTCATGCTTGCATTTCTTTCGACCGTTGAGGTTTGAAATAATGCATAATATGTTAATACTAGAACGATAATGCTTTACAGAATAATGCTTTTCCACGATTAAAAAACAGGAATTAAAAGATGTTTATTAATAAATGAATTTGGGTATATAATTTTCATACGTATAACATAAGATATGGTTCTGTTAACGCACCCATCAATCGGTTACATATAGAAATAACACGAATTTATTTTTATAACTTCACTCGGATATACAAATACTTTTTCTCCTGTTGTTCGCCATTTTTCTAAAATGTGTGTCCAGATTAAGTTAAAAATAGCTTTTTTAATATGTGTGTGTTGTACAAGTTAAAAATAAAGATCGTTTATTATTTTTGTTTTATAATAAATAAAAAACACAAATTATTTTCTTATAAATAAAACCTTTAATATTGATATTAATTATGATTCGTTCATTTATTATTTAAGGTATAATTAATTACTCAAGTTTGCGGAGATTAAAACAGACGAGTGTTTTTGTAAGAGCATAGTTAAATTCAGGAAACTAAACGACATTATGGAATAGGTTGGATTAATAAAAACATACTGTTTGTCGAAGAGTTTATGTTTTGTAGATTATGGAAACAACCGAGTCATATTTCACTATTTCATTTCCGTATTCTTGTAGTGTATAAACTAGTTCTTTTTAGAGATTTACCTAACTGCAGCCTATAACCTCTTTCATCTCGTCAGCTATGCTGCCACCCCCTTTTTTCCCCTCTAATAGTTAGTGGAATGATCTTGCTTAGAGGAATAAAAAAAATTTCTATTCCTCTTCAGACTTGATCATTAGTGTCTAGCAGCTGCAGAGATCTCACACGACTTCATCCAACATGGCTACCATTAGCGACAAAATAATAAACATTTTTTGTTCATTTGTACAGAGTACATTCAAAAAACAAAATTTTGCATGTATATGCAAAATGCGTATGATAAAAAATGAATTGCTATTACATAACAACTCGTACACTCATCAAAAGTTTTAACAGAAATATATCAAATTAATTATTTTAATCAATGTTTCGCTTCTAAAATGAATAAATATATATAAACTGACTTAGTTATTTAAAACAACTGAATTTTTTTTTTGTTATTTAATAAAAAACAAGTCATTTTAATAAAAATTTAACTGGAAAATTGTCTTAATTTTTATAGTATTCTCACATAATGATTAAATTCTTTTATTTTTTATTATTTTTCTTTTTAATTTACTAGTAAAAATGTTCTCATTTTATCCAGTCTACGTTTTTCTCTCAGATTACCATACCAATTGGCGCTTTTTTTTTCGATTTTATTTTTATTTTTTTTACATATTTCTTACATATCATTTGTTATCATTCTGCCATTATTGATCCAAAATATAGTCCTATTTTTCTAATCCATAGCTTCTCAATATCACTAGCACATTTTTTTTATACATCTATCTCTCATGTAACCTCTTACAATGTTTTTTTATTTTTTATTCTTTGATCCATCTATTGTTATCTTTGCTAGAAACACATATCTTTTGTTTTTTCATCTGAGTATTTTTTTTCTTCCTTTTTTTTGTTTTTGTGTTGCAATTTAAGCTTGTTGTGGTTTGGCATTTATTTGTTTTCATTGATTTATCTATGATTCCCATTAATCTTCCAAAGTCTTCATTTTTACAATTTTTTTTAAAAGTTTATACTGTTCAATTTTCATACTCTAACCTAAGTTAGCACTCATACAATATATATATATTTGTTAAACTTTTGGCTGAACGTTGTATGTTTATTTATATAGAATATACCTCTTATTAATATATATTATAATTCAATTGTTACTTAATTTTCTCCTTTTCTGAGGCATAATATCTGTTAAAAATTTTTAAATAATATTTAGCTTTATGACTGCCTAGCATGTTTCCAGGATATTTTTAGTATATCATATTCATGGCACATAGTAGTGTGATTTAGTCGATATAAAGAACTATTTAATCACACCACTATATGCCATGAATGCCATGAATGTGATATAGTAAAAATATGCTGGAAGCATGTTAGGTAGTAATAAAGCTAAATATTATTAAAAAAACTACTTTTTCTGTGTGTATTTTCATTTTACCAGATATTAATACTAAATAAATAGTCAAAATAAAAGTCATAGATCAATTCATAGATCACATGACCCTATCTCTTAAGCTTGTAAGTTATTAATACTAAATACTTTTTGATTTTTTTTTACAATGTCTCAATAAAACTTGTTAATCTTATATTAATGGCACTTTTGTTTTAAATTGATATAAGCAACATATAAGTATTGCATGTACTTTCCAAAGTAGGACTCAGGCTAATTTCTCAAACACAGTAGGATCAAACATTTTCGGAATATTCTATAGTAATAAATAATAACCAGACATTCATAAATGATTATGACCATTTTAACTTTTAAAAAAAAGAGGGGGAGGGATTTACTTTAGAAATGAGCTTTCTGATGCCTATACAAGCCAGTCTGCAAAATTCAAATACATCAACATATAGAACATATTTATCCAATCAAGCTGGCCTACAAATACCGAGTTCTCAAAAAGTCAATTATCCAATTACTAATTAAACCTTCTTGATTAATTTTGATGATCAAAAACTGGTGTGTTCAATTTAGTATTCTATATCAAATTAAAAAAAAAAACACCATAGTTTTCATCATCATCATCATTATTATTATTATAAAAAAGGAATAATAATTGAATGATTTCTTGAATGGGAGTTCATAAAGGATTTGAGTACCAGAAGAGACAGAGTTAGTTCATTATTCATGCATACTGAGCTTCAGAATCAGCCAATGCATGAAATCACATGGGGTATTTTATCATTGCATAAAAGAAATTACATTGGATAAAATGAAATGATTTTAGCAAATAATTTTGATTATTTATCCACAACACCAGTTAAGTTTTTAAATAATTTATTTCCATCAAGTACTGAACATTTTAAAAATATATTAACCTATTCTGATTATTTGGCAAAAACATTGGTATCATTAGTGAATAATGTTATTTGTTTCTATTATTTATTTGACTAATCAGATATTATTTAACTTTATTATTTGATATAACAAATATTAAAAATAATTTTCATTATTATTAATTTTAAATGAGATTTAAGATGGTTAAAGAGTGAGATATCTCTTAATTTAATTTTAAACTTTCTTTCATACAATAGTATACTATATAGCAGTGATTAAAGTCTGCAAATGCATATGATTAAATTTATTTTACATTAGTATAATATAGATAATCACAGCCAAATCTAGTTAGTCATCAAATAGTATGTAGTAAAAGGATATTTAGCTATTTGTAGCTAAAGGATTAAGTTTCCAGATTAATCTAAATTGGCTAAATGTGTATTGATGCACTGACCGAAAAACTTAAAAATACAACTATAATATTGTTGGTGAGAAAGATTTCACACACATCAGTGCCGGGCCTATTATATATTACTTTTCATTGCAAATAAAACAACAATTTATCATAATCTAGATAGTATAGTGCTGTAACCGTTTTGTGCCCCTAAAGCATATGTGACAATCATGTAATAGTTATTGGTATTTTACGGAAAACGAGTCTTGTACACGTGATATACAGCAGATGATATAAAAAATAAAATATTAAAACTAAGCAACAAAACCTGATCATTATCATCGGTATTTATTTACTGTTGTTTGCTACTTTATAATTTATCCGAGTATCTAATATTTAAAGTTGCATCTTAAACTTTAACGAGCTCATTACATTAAAAATTATTAAAATACGATGTGAATTAGCAAAAACGTATTCTAGCTATAATCCAAGCCATATGGAGATAATATAATTTTATGCTGTATTAAATTTACATTTATTCAAATTTACGCAGATTTAATACGCTAAAGCTAAAACTTTTAGTCAATAAGAGATGGTATTATCTTAAAATTGATTTCATTCAAGTTTTGTGGATTTACATGCGTTTGTTTGAAAGTGTTTATGTAAATAAATACCAGAGATATATATGCGTTTTATTTTTTAAAAATCTAGTCATTATTTAGAGGTTATCAATCCTAATCTGTCGGCATTAAAATAATTGATACATATATGCATTAATTATTTTCAAACATTTCTAACTAGTAAATTTTATCTATCAAAAATTTACTATTTATTCTATTAAATTTGTAAAAATAACTGAAATTCAGCAAATTTTAATCCGACATATGCTATTTCATTTTATCAAATAAATACGTCCATTATTAATGTGCATTAGACTACCTTAATGCCCGAGTTTTAATCTTTTCCTTTGATAATCTTAAAACTCTATTCACATTCTATAATTCTTTTACATTTTAGGATATTTGCTTACAGACTTAATATTCATTCCATACATTTAAGAAGATTTACAAAAATTCTTTTTCGTGAATGTGATTTTCACAGTTGATAGAAAGCATATATCAGATAAGAAAATGATAACACCCGCTGGGAATGCTAGCGCCCTCACGCAGGCAAAATTAAAACATCTTTAGAAGATGTCTTTTTAAAAATAAAATCGTAAAATACATATTGAGTTTTGAGTTTTCTGCTTTTTTAATTAAATCAATATGCAAATTATACATCGATTTAAAAATATATTTTGTAATAATTATTAATAATTGCTTTTATTATTGTAATTTTGTATTATATGGTTTTCCTTTCTTCTGTATAATTTAAGATTTTTTTTTCATGTTTCAGATTTTATAATTTTTTTTTACTTTCAAAATCTTATGGTTAAATTTTGTACAACAAAAGCGGGTTATTTGTTTTTTTTTTTTTAAAAAAAAAGGAGAGAGAGAAGACTTCATAAACGCAGCAAAACAGATGTTCCGCTAAAACTAAAACCAGCAGCAAAAAAGAATGGTTACGATTAAGTAAAAGTTAAGCCTTCTCAAACTAGGCTGTAAATCCCCAGTTTTTATGGCTCTATCATGTTAAATTACCATAAATGAAAGGGAGGGGTGAACCTGACGTCATCAAGAAATAAAAACCGGCAATCAATTCTGCTGACAAACCGTATCTAATTAAATGATTCGTAATTATCTTACATTTTTTTAAAATCTAATACTTCAAATACAATAATATCAAAACGTATCCTGAAAACAATCAATAATATGTATTAATCAAATAACTATTTTTAAAAAGTAATGTTTTTTTGTTTTTAATATTAAAAATTTTTTAATTCAATGTAAAAATAAAATTGCGTGCAAAAAAGAAATATACAGTATATGTATTAATGACATCAATTCACGTGTTAGGGCTGGGGGTGAATCTCTCGGTAATCGTTAATGCTATCAGAAAATGAACTTTCATTATGGCCAAATTTTCCACCCTTATGTGCCTGGGAAAATTGAGGTTATATGGTTGGGCTATGCGTGTGTGCTTTGCATTTTGCCTTGTTTTTCCATATCATGCTGATTTATAATCCTTGGTTTCACGAAGACCTATTAATTATACGTTTAGCAGGTCTTCCGGTTTGATAAAAGCTTTCAGTTTGAATCTTCAAGCAATTGAACAATAGACACGTGCAGAAATTAGTGTAGGGAGGTGAATAGGAACTACGTAGGGGAGAGATTTCTCTCTCCCTTTTTATCATTTTTAGGTTGTGAATAATATTAATCTACAACATAATCTGACTTCAACTTTCAGAATTTTGCTTTGAACAACAACGAAAACTGTTTGTGTACATATGTACCGTATAATATATGTTTAACATAAAGGTTTGACACACAAACAATAATTTTAAAAAAGCCTTTAAATAACGTTTATTAAGAAAGATCAGGTATGATGTAGTATTTTAATTATAATGTTAATAATAATGTCTTAGGTCATACCGATTGTTTAAGTTTGACAAAATAATTATATGATTAAATGACTAGTTTCACATACAACATATGCACCGAAAGAAACAGGAGTCGATGCTGATCATCGAGTTTGAACTCAAAGTCTGCCACTGCATCAAACAAAATAGGACATACAACACAAAGATAAATAATGTAAAATAATATTTATACAGAGTTTAAAAATATATTTTTTAATAATATAATTCTACCGAATACTCAACGTTTTCATGTCATTGATCATGAATATGAAGATTTAAATCCTGAGTATTATTTTACATTAATATCTAGAATGATAAAATAAATAATGTACTTGTAAGGATTTTGGATCCTGATTTAGTTTGCTGTCACGATCATTTTGAAATCTAAAAACCATGGTTGAAACATTCAACTGATGATAAATGACTTAAATATTGAATAAAAGTACTTAAAATTTATATTTTAGAAATTATAAGCTAGTAAAAAGAATATGCTTTATTTTATTAGGGTTTTTTTTTTTTTTTAATTTACCTTCTTAAAATATTTGAAATATGATGGTACAAAATGCCAGAATTTGCCAGGAGGGGGAAAGATGGTTTGGTCGATATGAAGTATCGTCCAAAAGTTGCAGACGTCTGATCAAACCAAGCGTATAATTTCCAAATACTAAAAGGTTATCTATATGCTAAATAAAGCTTATTATTTTTAGTAGCTTATAATTTCTAAAATAAGAATTTAAAGTACTTTCATTCAATATTTATGTCATTTATCGGGTGGATGTATCAGCAGTGGTTTTGGCTGGTCTTTAGATTTTCAAAATGGCTGTGAGCGCAAACTAAATCGGAACCAGATTTTCGTTATAGTCAATATTCACTTGTATGCTTAATTTCTCAGTTCTTTTACTATTTCTATTTACAAAAAACACCAAACCATACCATTAATTTGTATCAGTTTGTATCTTAATCTAGACAACTAACATCCTATTTGTAGTGGCTTAAAAATAGACAAATGACTGAAGATATATATTTTCTGTTTATAAGTAATGTCTGACTCTCATTAGAAAATTAGATTCTCCAACTTTACTTTTGATTCGCCACTTCTTTTTTGAAAAGTTTGAGTATTGATTGTTTATAGCTGCTTATTTTATTGTGACAAGTTTTGCAATGAATCATTACAAATAGACCAGAGCAAAAGCCTCTCCAATAACTGAGTTGGGTGAGGAGTGAATAACATTGACCAGAATTTCTGAATGTTAAGAGATGAGTACCATTTGATTATAGGCCATTTATCTGGAAAAAAAACCCTTAAGGCTAGTAAAAAAATAATTTAACTTAGCCTAGGTTTAAATTAATATCGTAGGTATAACAGTTAGATGCATTATCATTATATTATTAAGACCTTAGGTATCCAAATATCTTACATTTAAACATGCATTAGAAACGTTAATGAAATCTAATGTATAACATCACATTATAACATAAGTAATTAAGACATTTATTTTCTTATATAGCGCGATGTTTTGGTTCTATAATCTATAATATTAATAAGCCAATAGCTGATATACACATGCGCTTTGCAGATGTCACTATATAAATGAATACTCAAGATGGATTATACTTCAGCTTCTGATTACGCATGTTTTCAGTTTAAAAAAGTCTTATTCAGATATTAGAATGTTAGAATAAACAACCATCAATGCCATCAATGATGAAGTTGTTTTTTTTTGGTTTAAGCATTCTATTATTAGTTATTTCATCTTTCAAGAAGAGAATTTATAATGTATTAAATATTTACTAATAGTTATATTCTAAATATTTACTTCTTTTTTCATCAAATATTGTAATTTTTAAAAACTCATGATAATCAAGTATTATGAAAAGGTAATTATTGAAGTTCAAAAGTTTTGTAATGCTTTAAGTATGCTTTTGGAGATTTCTGCGGGAATCAGTGTGTTTAAAGTTTCACAGAACTATGATTATATATAAATGAGCATAGTTGGATACTAGTTGAGCATGCTCCACAAGTCATCTATAAAATTACATGAAGTGCTCCATCCTATAGTATTATATATTATGGTGAATCTTAAGCAAACAGATCCACAAGAATTTTCCAGTACCCATTTGTATAAAAAGAAGCCAATTGTAACAATGAATACAAATCCAATCTTTTATGATCACAAGCTCATTATGGACCACACTTTTTTCTGAGAGAGATGACAGAAAAAAAATATAAAGAGGTTTGGGCAATTGCAAAGGGTCAATATTCTATCTACAGAAAGGATTTATGTGTTCCATTGTTAAAAAATAGAGATTATTTAAGTGCTGTATTTACATATTAAGCCTCATCCACATATCCAACTATGTCTATATATATAGATATAGTTTTAACTGCTAAACTTTAGACAGCACTATGATTCTGGTAATAATCTGCCAAAAACATGCTTAGAGGATTATAAAACTTTTGAACTTTTGGTTACCTTTTCATAATACTCAATTATAATGAGCTTTTAAGAATAATAGTTATATTATATTTATTTAAATAAAAATAATATAGTATTAAAATATAAATATTACCATTGATAATGATTTTAATCATCTATAGACTTTAATATATTTATTAAAGAGAGTTCAGTTATATTTGTGGAAAAATTAGATAATAAATAAAATCAAAATTATTATTTGACCAGGTCAAGTTTTAGGTGGTGAAACTATATCGAGTTATTGAAAAGTCTGATCAGCTTAACAGATTTTTATACATTTTCTGTGAAGTATTTTTTCTTCTGATATCTGCCTGGAGGGATATGTCAAGAAACAGGAATTACTGCAAAAGAATGTAAATGTTCCAGCAATACTTCCCACAGTAGTTTAGTATGAAATGTTTTTATCCAAACAGATGCACAATATTTATCATCACAATCTGCTATTGCTAAGGTCTGTAAAGCACTTGTATCACAAACCCAGCTGCTTTTCAAAGAGTTATTCTTAAAAATTAATTTTTGATCTAAATTTACATAAATAAAAAAAAAAAAGTTAGCTAAGATGTAAAATCTTTCTTAAATAGTATGAGATAGGATAATATTTCTGACTACCATTATAAAAGTTTATAATTAGATTATAAGATGATTTTCTATTGTTTAGATGAAAAGTTAAACATACTGTCTTCCCATTAGGTTAGGAATATGAACATAGTCTTTGAAAAAACATTTTCAATTTTTACATATTCTTATTGAAGGCTTTTCTATTTCAGGAAAGGATCTATCCCTTTTGAGAAGTTTTTCAGTTTTAATTAATTTCCTGCATTTTGTATCTGGAAGATCATTTGTGAATATATTAAATAAAGTAGGTGAGAAAATCAAATTGTGATAGAGTGTTTTCTGTAAAATGTTGTACTTTACTATAATGATCATTTAATGTCACTTGAATTTTTCTAATGGAGAGCATTTATTCAAATAAATTGTTTTCCAGCATATTATTTTTCCAAACACAATCTTAAGCTGAGATTAGATCAATAAAGGCAGCATCAGTTTTTAATTTATTTTGAAAGCCTTTTTCAATGAGAATTATTAAAGATGAAACTTGTTCAAATGGTTTGTTTAATAATAACATTGGGTGATAATTTTTTTGAATTATTGCTATCTTTCTTTAGCTTTAAGATTTTTTGATTGTATGCAAAATTTTTGGAATACTTTCTGTTACTGAATAATTCCACCAATCATTCTTTGACTTTAGATTTCACTCTTTTTTTTTTTTTAACAAACTTGGAAGTATGTTAGTCTCATTTATGCAACCTGAAAGACCTGTTTAATTCTCATTTATTTTGCATTCTCTTATCTTCTTGCAAACAATAGACAAAAGATTAGAGACAGTAGGCCAAAAAAGTGTCATATACTCTTTGGTACTAAATTTATGTTTTTTGATTATAATTTATTGCTGTTTTATGATTAAATTAAACATTGCCTTTTGACTTAGTGACAAGAATATAAATACTGTTTCTGAATGATGTAATCTTGGTTTCCATTACAATTTTTAATTATTTGTTTGTTTAGTTTTATTTTGGCTGAATTCTAATTTTATATACATATATGAAAATATTTAGTGCAGTTATCCACTTATAATTACTTAATTAGAAAGCACTTTACCTAGAACAATAGCTAATGGAAGCCAACTCTCCCAAGTGAAGAGTTAAAGTAAAACTGTCAGGCTGATATATATATATATATATACTGAAGATGGCAGAAGATGCTGTAAGCTGGCCATAGCAAAAAAAATGTATTAATTTTATATAGGCATTTTTAATTTTGTAGAATTTTTCTACAGTATTTTGTTTATATATATATAATAGCATTATAAAAGATAGCAATTAGATAAAATGTAGAAAGGCAAAGTGATACAGTTTAGTCAAATCACAAAAGAAGATGGAAATTGAAGTAACAAATCATAAAATAAAAAAAATAAAATGTAAAAAATTCAGCATGCACATATGGCCAAGATTTTAACGTATTCTTAAAGGTGTAATAAAAGTCATAAAAGTTATCAGTTTGATGTTGAAATAAAAGATAATCAACCCCATTTGCTATATAAATATATGAAGAGGAGATTGTGATTCTGAAGTTGTTGTTAATGATTCTGAATGGTGATTCAGAGTTATAGAATGTGATGTTAAAAAATGAAAACTAATATTTACATGTGTATGGTATTTCAATGTGTAAATGTTTCTGTAAATATATTAAATAACCTTCACATCACCATATGTTTTTTTTTGAAATCAGATGAATAGATATAATAAAAGACAAATGACTTTCAAGATGCATTTTGTGCTAAACCAGCATTCATCAGTTGCTTCAAAACACTATCTCTCATATATATATATTTCTATTATATGTAAAATATTTATCAATAGTAAATTGCTACATTTTGATTTACAAGTGTCAACTTTATTCCATCAACAACTTTGATACCATCCTCTTCAGATAAATATAGGAATGATTATTATAATCATTTACTAAACTAGAAATTGTCTCTAGCCCAGATATAAATAAACACACATGGAGTTAATCACAATTCTCTATTCCATGTGTAAATCTTTATAAATATATTAAATAACCTATACATAAAGATATAAGAATTATTCAGACAGATAATTCATGTATACATGAAGATATGGAAATTATTCAGACAGCTAATTCATGAATCTGAGGATTATAGTGATCGATTAGACACTTTAAATTAAACCTGCCTCCACAAATAAAGCTTAATAGTCATGATAAATATATAATACTGTAGTAAGGATTTGAGTGGGTGTTATGGTGGTAAAGTAAATAAGATAAGTCACCTTGGATTTAAATAGAAAGCAATTCTTCAGTGTCTAAATAAAAAACAAAACAATTTTACTGTTTTATTTGTTCCTAAACCCAATTCAGAGCTAATTAAATTATTGAAGGTGATGTATAGATAAATACTACAAATTTTTTATTGTAAAATAAAGAATTTATTCATATTAATAATCAATTTATGTAATAAAAGATTGATAGCTGTAATATTTAAGCTTCAGATTTATAATGAAAATTTTATAGATTTAAAATAAAAAAAGGAGGAAAATATACTTTCTTATTACATTATTTTTCTTTTGTGATCAATTATTTTAATTAAATAAATAATAAGAAAAACTTACTGAAAACAAGGTGAATCGTCAGTAAATAAGCCATCTTTGTTTTTCAGGCCAAAGACAGATTACTGTAAAGGAAGACTGTGAGTATGTAAAACATTAAAAGACAACACCAGAGACAGCTAATTAGTTCAGCTTCTAATTAAAATTATTTAGTAATCAGTTCAGCGAGAAGAGCTGCCACATGAAGAGCAGTGTTTTAAAGGTGTCTAAAATATAACTTCTCTTACGGAGAGCAGAAGTGACTGCAATAAAGAAAAGTTATATCGAGTTTAATTGGAGAACAAAGTTAAATCGGTGTTGAAAACAATAATTTATTATTATCATTTTCAACTGCTATTATGATGTAGTTATTCACCTCATAAAGATATATATTTTAATTGTATCGCTATCTACTACTGTCTGGAAATATAATTATTGGTGGAGCACTGGATATAGAATCTAAGGATGTACTACAGCCTATCTACTATTTGTTCTATACAATAAAATATGATCCTGAGTTGATAACCAATCTATCAACAAAAGAGTTGTGGATAAACTGAAATTCTGTGAGATTATCATATAAAATTCATGCTATGAAGAAAACAAAGTCCCTGAAAGATATGTGAGTATATTTGTGGATAAAACCAACACATGGTAGAGAAATTTCCAATCATAAAAGATGATATCACAAAGATTATTTTGAATTCTGTCAAAAAATTATAGCATGCACAGTGAAAATAAAAAGGAGTAATATTAAAGATATTACCAAAGGATGACACTAAACAATGATATACTAGTAAATGTCTATATTTTATAAAAATTGACAATAACTAAATATGGTTACAATATTTTAATATTCTAGTATTATTTAATAGCAGAAGTTAGTAATTTGTAAACCTTTTTTTTCTCAAGAATATATAACATTTTTTTATATATTTTTAATATATATATATAATAAGATACTAAATAATGTAAATTTTTGCAATATCTTAATAACTTGTTGTGAAGCATGTGCACACATCATTGAAAAGATAGAAGGGGTTGATATAAATAAGTTTAGTAAACCCAACCAAAATATATGTGTAGATATGTTTGTGATATGAGTAATTTGTGCATATTTGTATATGATTGCATTAAAATTTTTTTGGCAATTTTTTATAATTTGATATGTTATTAAAATGCTATTTTAAAATTTAACTGCTGTTGTGATTATATCAAATATCCATCTTTCATGCCATTCTCAACTTTGTTTGATAGTATAAACATGTATATGTGTTTGTGGATCATCTGATATACAACAAAGAATTTCAAAATGGTAGAACAAATATGTAAGGATTAATAAAGAATGCAGAATAGTTCTTCAAACTTGAAGTAGCATCAGAGAGAATAAAAGCACTTTTTACCCTCAAAAAATTTGCACTAGTTTTTATGATCATGTCAGAAGAATAAATAAAATAGTGATAACTGCTACAGAGATAATCATGTCATTTATACTAATAGTTATTAAAACAGACAAAACTCTATATATAGGTAATACATATAGGGAGTTTGCCTGTTTTAATAACAGTTATAAGCAAGCATAAGAAATGGTGATCATGTGATGTTTATTGGCTCAAAACCAATCCTGCCTAATATGCTTATTAAAGAACCAAAAACACCAAAATGTATAGGTACTGAATTGAGATCAGACCTATATGATTATATAAGATAATGAGCTTGGATTGAAAATATTATAGTGTTTTCAATTTGAGACTCATAGTTTTGTAGTAAAGTAGAGATAAAAGATGTCTGCTGGAGGGTTGCATTAGATCCTAAGTTCTAAGTGCATGGCTCTCAGATCCAAGGTTCCTCACTGATGAAAACCATAAGCCAGAAACTAGTCTGGGGATATTTAATGAGTAGGCACTAGATGGGGATTTTATGCACAAGCCTTCTGACATCCATTGATTACTCTGGCTTGCACTGAGTGGCAATACATATAGAGAGTTTTGCCTGTTTTAATAACAGTTATAAGCAAGGATAAGAAATGGTGATCATGTGATGATTAATAGTTGTAATTGAGATAATACTTTGAGTAATTAAACTGAATAAATTGATGATGATAATTTTCTTTAGCTATAATTCAATTATTAATTAATATTGTACTGGATAAACTAATTGTTTTATGATTAAAGAGGAGAATTTCAGCATATTTTTTTATCATTTTCTATCCAGCATATTATGACATATCAACATGATGAAAAGTTTTAACTCTCTCATTTGTTTATCTGTGGAAAATTGTGAGTTTCCCGAGGTATCCTGGTTGTGAACAATGGTTATAGAAAGCATAACATAAAGATAAATGACATCTGAATATTTGCATATTTAGAGAATGATCATGAAGACAAACTTATATAATTTATATCTATTATGAGGCTAATATGGTTTGTACATCTAGTGTCAGTGCTCAACTTCCTAGTCAAAGATTACAAAGGACTTAATTTGGCATAAAACTAATGTCTTTAAATTGTATAAAATCTTTCCTTGTGTTAAATCTATATAACTGAGGAAGTAAAAAAGATGGATGCAAAACTGGATTAGTTTCAGTTTTGAATATTAGTCCTCATTGATGAAGATGAAAGCCAAAAAACCAGGCTGGTAATCAGCATATATTTTAACAATCCTCTATCTGTTGTCCTTTAATAATTCAAGCTTACAGTAAATGACTAGAGAAAAGGGAAAGCATATGAATAAGAATATAAAAAACGGTTATTACAGTAATATCAATTAAATAAATTTTTGCATCTACAAAAGCTTTTTTTTTTTACATTAATATATTAATAGGAATTTATTCTTTATATACACGTATTGTAACAGTCATATTTATGCATTCACACAACAAAATCTGGAGTTCTGGCAAATTACACTAAAGCTGATCCAGATGAGGGGTTGAGACCTTGAATCTGACCACACTTCAACTCATTTATCAGCGCTCCATGCTTTAATACCCTGGATGACGTTTATGAGGTCACACTTGGACTCAATTTAATTTGTGAGCCAACTGAAAAAAGGATGGAACATATGACTCTTTGGAATGATTAATAATTTAATAGTAATATTAAGTAGACATACACTTATCGATTAATAGGTTAATGTATATACATAGTAATAAATTTATACTAATTTGGGTTGATTTGGAGTAGATTGCAAGAGATACACTAAATAGTATTAAATTTAAATATCTTTAATAAACAAAATTAAACAAATAGATTATATATATATATATATATATATATATATAATCTATTTATATATATATATATATATATAAACAGAAAATGTGCATTGATTGCGAAGTTTTACATGCACAGGTGTTTGTTACAACAATGATGAGATAGTACAGAAGTCCCATCTTAGTAAGAATGCAATTTATATATATATTTACTATCTGCAAGCAAGATTCATACCTATATGTATGGTATGCCAACTACCCCTAGGGTTTGCTAGCTTTAAGTTAAACATTACCAAGATGACATAATATGAAGCATTAAGTTGCTAAGATACACTCTAATACAGATTCCTTTGATAAACCAGATTTTAGGTTTAGACCAAAGCCAAAGTTATCTAATAGGGTGGAATGAACTGGTTACTATAGTGGAGCTTCTAATACTATAGTGCTAAATACTAAATTAAAGGTTGTAGTACTTGGTACTCGGCTTCCTTGAACAGTGCAACTTGCTAGCATAATAAAAAATATTTAGTTCAGTGCTTCAGAGCAGCTATGAAATATGACCCTGGACCCTTGTGTTCCAGTTCTAAAAGTCTAGCTGTCTGAACCAAATAATGAAGTGGCCTATCACTATAAGCCCATTTTAAAGAAAGCATATCAAGGCATAATACACAATAGTGCTTAGTAAAAACACATTCATAATGCTTATAAAATAATACTAATATTAAAGAAAAATTTAAACGTGCTAAATTCTATAGTTTCATTAAGCAGAAACTACCTTGACCCAATGCTCAAATTAGTATATCTTAATCATGCTAAGAGGGGTTCATTAATAGCAATCTAGTTTTAACAAATGGAATCTGTAAATATTTTTTTATATTTAACTAGGGAGGGAAGTGCATATTTCAGGCCTTTATTAATAACTACAAATATGCAAAACTCTGTTTAATAACAGTTATGTGCTAGCATAAGAGATGGTGATCATGTGGTGTTTATTGGTTTAATTACAAATATGCTTGTGATATAATCTCTGACTGTTATTTAACTAAGACATAATATTAATCACAAACCTCACCATCAAGCTAATACATGGTAGTTTTAAGTAAAACATATATGTATATAACAATGAGCATGTAGTGGTCTGTTGTTATATGTGAGAATAGATTTCAAAGCAGTGATTTATGTTTACTAAAAAAAGAAATGAAACATTTTCCTGGAGAGCTTCTAATTGTCTCTTCCATTTCTGAAGCAGTGATGATGACGTGCAGCTTCAGAAAGGTGGAAGGTCACCATTCCTCTATATGAAGATGGCAAAGTTGAGGCCTTCCTAGCCACTCATGTTAAATTTTCAATGGGTATAGCACCTGGTGGCAACTCCTTAGACTATAATATAGGAGAGGTAGCGAGTGCTGAAAGTCAAGAGAAAGCCATGATTCAGAAATTCAGTGCTCTACATAATTCCAGGACTCTAGCAAGCTAATAGAAAAAACAAACACTTCAACTGGACATAATGGGTCTCATAGTTTATAGAAATTACAAAAACCCATGACCATGATATACATCTATTACATCAGTCATTAAACCCATTCAAAGAAATAATAGGTAAGATTAATGAGAGCTCTATAACTAACTTTAATGTTTATCTGAACTAATAATATAATAAACTAAAAAGTCAGATGAACTAAACATTATTGCTAATAAAATACTGAATTAAATTTGTAATTAAGAACATGTTATGTAACTATTCTATTTACTGTTATAACTATATGTTAACATTTAATAATATTTAATAGGGTAGTATTAGTAAAAATTTTGTATTTATAGTATGTACTTATCAGTAATCTTCATTATTTAGATTCCTTCATGTATGAATAATACAGGTATCTAATTTATTAAACCTTCATAAATAGAAACCAAATAACAAAAACTTTTAATTATAAAGAAGATAAAGAAATGTCATCTTTATTAATTAACCTTGTGATAATGTGTTCAGCTAATATGGTCCGCTGAACACTTGGATTTTAAAAACAAAACTGTCACAAGTTATAGTTTCTTTTTTATATCATCTCATATAATAGTACTTGGGGTGAGATTGACTAGTTTCTCTTTTATATCATCTCATATAATAGTACTTGGGGTTAGATTGACCAGGAAATATAATCACATTTTCCCTAATATTTATTTATTAAATTAGAAAGGAGTGATTTGGCCATATCACTAACTTTAAACTATTATACACACCTATAGGGTAAATAATTTTAAACCTCTTTAGTAACCAGGATCTACATAAATATAAAAACTATTGAACAGATGGCTTTGACCTGATATTATATATATATTGAAACGGAAATCTCCAATCCCTTTCCGTTTCACCATCAACCTAATGACCTACTCGTCTAAACTAATTTCGAACCTATTTTTAATGTAAAAATGTAATATATAAGTCGAGCGGGAAAACTTTGCTACAATGGCCGCTTGAATGGCATCATCCATTTACATACGAAAACACGCTATAATTAGACAGGTTTGATACAATTATAGCGGAGAAATGCTCATAATTTATTATAAAATGCTTTATTAATTTTCAGTCAATTCTTAATTATATTCGCTATTATATTCGTATGTGGATGGATAAGTTAAACATTGGAATGATATATATATATATTTAAGTTTAAATAAAGATACTGTAAAACATTTTCTTTAAATTATATTTAACGGTTTTCTGATTTAATGTTTTACATATATAATTGAAACTAAAGTATTTTCTTTAAATTTGCTTTTTTTTTTAAACAAATAATATTGTAAGAACAAATATGTTAAAAGTTATTTATTTTAGTAAAATAAAAATCATCCATTTGTAATTAAAAATGAGAATTTTGTGTAAACAAGAGATCAATTAGTGACTGCACCCCGGGTAAAAAGTAAAATCTGTTTTCTGATTGATTTTTGTTTGCAACAAAAGACTTTTTCATTAAATCAGAATACCGTTCCTTCTGCTGGGTAATAACACCTGAAAAGGAATTTAATTAATGAAAATGAATCAAATTATATAGTTTATATATTTTGATACATTTTTTAAGGAAATTAAATATAACACCTCGGAGATTTTATCAGTTGTTGTAGAAATTGAATTATATTATTTTGCTTTAATTAAAAGTCAATTGATCCCGAGGCTTACGAAATTCCAGAAAGGTGTTAAAGTTTAGTAGAAGGATATAAATAGGCCTTATTTTAAGCGGGAAGGGAGAATCCATCTTACTTTTGAAGAGAGTCAACAGGAGAAGTTTTATTATTTGTTCAACCTTAACATGTCTGGCTAAAGTCAGGCAAAATTTTGCTGCTTTCCCGTGATGGAACGCCTAGTTCAATCCATCAAATGCCAAAGGAACAACCAAGCTTACACCAACTAAATTTGAAGATGCCATAAGCCGTAAAAATAATTTGCCTTCGTTCCGATTTCAATCCAGCTAAAGAAACACTATTTTAAAAAAATCGTCTCCCAACTAAATTGAAGATGCCATAAGCCACCAAAGAAGTCACCTTCGTTTCCAGCTCGAATCTCTCCTTAGCCCATCTACAGGAGAACTGTTTTAGTATTATTTAAAATCGCAGAGCTCTGTGTCATTTCAAAAACAGTCATTGTTTCTTCAAAACAGGTTAGCTAACCATATTATTGAAATTTCTATCTAAATTGTTTTCGAAATAATATTTAAATGAAATACTTTTTGCTAATACAATAGTGTAAACTCTGTCTAAATTGTTTCCTAAAATATTTGAATTCTATAAATGAAATACTTTTGCTAAATTTCTTTGTTAATTAATGTTTTGCTATATAATTTAATCACTGCAGTTATATTTTGCTTTTCTTTTGCTTATTTTTATTTATTATTAGTTATGCCTATGTTTCGAAACGGCGTGCATTTAATTATTAAAATGTTTTTAAAGATATGAATTTAAAATCTCCGTATTATTATTTATATAGCATCATTTCGTGCGCTGTTTCGAAACCCAAATTCATATTTTTGTCATTTAGTAAATTAATGAATATAAATATAAAATGTGGCTTTTCAACCTTTATTTATTATGTTACTAAAGATTAAACTAGCCTGGAGTGCAATCATAAGTATATTTTTTTAGTTAAGTATTCATAAGTCCCCTATTAAATATACTTTCCCCCCTTTTAAAAGTTTAGTAGTTATAGATAACTAAAGAGATTGAACGGGATAAAGTAAAGTTTGTATCTATATATTCCTGTCAGTAGCATATCGTATTTCTCATGCTACAGAAGAGTTGGCTCTTTTGATCAAGCTGATGATCTAGTGTTCATTTAATATATGATCTTTAATTTATAATATCCTTCGGCTTGGCGGATGTGGGATTTATTAATATTTTCTCGTTGTGCTGTTCTTTTTGATTTATATATAAGATGGAGCCACGGTAAGTTCCAGCCCATCTTCTCTTATGGGTAGTGCAGTAGCGAAGTCTGAGCTACGGGCCAGATTAGCACGTAAGTCCCCCGCCTCTGAACCAAATAAAGGTTCCCCATTAGCAGCATGATGACCGGTTCTTGGGTAAACCGTTGTTTGTCACAAAAACCCTAAAACTATTCTTCCATCCGCAGAGCCACTTTATTATTATACTTTACTTGTGCCTAGCATATTAGTAAAATCGTTATAGCCAACTCTTTCCTCCCTAATATGCAGTCTTCGGCGTTGATCCGAAGCAATCTTGAAAACCCGTTCGATCTAAAGCTATCTGGGACGCTTTAAAAGCCCATAGTTAATATAAATTTATTATAATTAAGACGTATTATTAAGCTTCACTCCAGACTTGGTTTGATTTCACGTACAATAGCCACACGAACTGATGATGAAAGGGCATAACTGGTAAAAGTTAATGTAGTGATTAGTTATATAGTAGGGTATTTGTTTCCATTAAATAATATTGGAGCAATTAAATAATAGCCAACGTATCAATTATTGGCCTAGAGTAATGTTACTTTATAAATAAAATGCCTGCGTGCATTTGCCAACAACAATTGTCAATAAATATATTTTAATTCATCATATATCAGTTTCTGTCTCATTATTAAATCAATCCAATTCACTAATTGCCCATAAGTATTCATTAGTAAAGCCCCTATTATTTAAATATGTTAGATTTTATCTGTGGAATGTCTAGTATTTAAGTTGTTTATATATATGTTTAAGTCCATGAGTCTTATTGTTTTCTCCGATTTGCTAGTGGGCCGGATGAAGAATTAAATCTCGTGTGCTACCATTGTTATGTTATCCATTGGGTGTTAGATCTGGTGCTTGGAGAGTGGGTTCGAATCCAGGCTGGTCCCTGACCTAAATCTCGGGCTTGACTGGGTTTGAAGTACATTTTGTGAGTTCCAGCTCGTGTTAGATGGATAAGCATGTTTTGACTGGCACAATATATATATATAGTTACTTAGTAGATTTTTTAAAATAAAAATATTGAAAATGTAGAGGAAATTTTATATGTATTTATCTAAATATATTTCCGCTATGATGTAACCATGCAAATAACCAATGAACAATTTGCATTGCAAATTTATATTACCTAACAGTAGTATTTCAAACAAAAATACTATTGGTAGATAGCATGATTTTTAACTTCCAATTTGCTACTTTTTAATTGTTTGTTTGTGTGGTTGCATCATAGTTGAGACTTAGGTAGATAAATCGATGAAATTTCCATTTCATTTTTAAAATATACATTACATATTGTTAATTTATATGCTTTTTGGTGTATGCTAATGTTTTATTTTCTAAATTTAAAGGTTTTTTTATTTTGATATTTGCTGTGAAATTTTTCATAAGTTATTAATAATATACAAATTAGACAATAAAAATATTTTTAGAAGTAAAAAGGGATAGTTCAATATGAAATTAACTCTATCAAAACAATTAATAGTAATCATTAGTGAAGTCTTATCTTTTTGTCAAGATATGTAGACTTGCCCTTAGATAAAGATTGCAGTGATTATTATTTTTAAACAATAAATTAGAAAGGTGCAAAACCCAAAGAAAATTGTAAACAAAGGAAAACAGTAATGTTAGCACATTTTATAATATTCAGTCAGCCATTTTCCCCCAATTCATATGCGATTATGTTTGAAAAAAAAAAGTAAAATTGTAAATAAGTTTTACAATACATCAGTAATCATATATAATTATGTTTATTAATAAAATTTATTTGACCTATGTTGAAAGCAGATACATTTTTTCTTCCTTTATTATTATTTCCTAATTTAATGTGCAGTATTTTACTAATAAAATATTTCCTGATAATAAAGCTAAAAGTTTTACAGAATTTTAAAAGCATACCAAAAGTTGATATCAATTCTTAAAACATCAAAATAATTAGAGAGATTTTAATTTCTTGATGCCAAATCACTCAAAGAAAAAAGTTATTGAAAAAAAAAATACATTGCCCAGAGCATATTTAATAGTGATAAAAATTGAACATTTTGCTATTTACTTTATTTTAAAAATAAAAATATGTAATTAGTTTTTCTTTTTTATTCTTACTGCTTGAGTGAATACTCACTCAGTAATATATAAATATGCATTCCCTCAACTTATTACTAATAACTATAACTTTAAAAAAAATTGTTTCTACTATAATTTTATGTATATCTACTATTCATATAAAAAGTCATGTGTATGTACTCATAATTCAATAAACAACACATATTCTAATCTAATCAATGTTTCTTAACAAAATATGAGCTATTATATACAAAATATATTTGTATTTAAGGGAACATGGAATAAAATATAGTATAGTTTACAACTTATTGTATATTTGATTTAAATTCAATTGTTTTAACTCAGCATGTCTTAAAAATCTTTCCAGAAAATTTCTTTGACTCACATCTCTCGTGCAGTTTTTTAAATCTCTTGAGATATCCAGTACAATTCCATGTCAATATTTTAAATCTTTTACTTTATTATTGATATTTCTTTGTTTTCTCACCCATATATTTTACTTTCAGTTCCACATTGTTAATTCCTATTATTTTATTTGATATACAAGTAAATGTTATCAAATACATTTGTTAAAAATAGTTATTTTTGAATGCATAGGAATATTTTTTATGTTTAACTAAAACACTTCATCCAAGCTTAATTCTGTGATTAATTTCACCAATTTACCATTTGTAAAAACAATCTAAGCAGGATATTTAGAGTTGTCAAAGTTACAAGTAATATCAGTTTTTATTTTCTCCATTTTATTCTTTTAGTACAGTATTTATATTTAGTCATACATTTTCTAACACTCATTATTATTTGTAAAAGCAATCATAAATAAATGTTCAACTAATCTTCAGTTTATTTTTATTCTCTTAGCTTCCCACTTATCTCTACAAAATACTTTTTATCTTGTAATACACCCTTATCAGTATCAGAGTTATGAACATTTTTATAACTATTTTCAAAAATTTGATATCCTGTTCTTATGTTTAATATTACAAAGTTTTAATCATTACAGAAATGTTTATTAGAATTAAAGATTTTTCAAGGTTTACATATCTACTTTAAATTGATGACTTATTTATGTGCATTATTCTTTTCTATAATTTATCTGAATACTTGGATGTGGTCTAGTGTATAGTAATTACTTTTAAATCCTGACTCCAAGTTCGATATTCTATGTAAATGAGTAAAAATCTTATTCAGAAATAATAGAAGATGGATAGAACTGTGATATTTAAGTTCTTTTTATATATATTTGAACCATCATTACGACTTTTATTCAATAAATCTGGTATTTTCAACATTGGAAATAAAATTTTGAATTGATTAATGGAATGGAGTTTTCTCAACACTTTGGAGATCAAATATTACTTGGCAATTAATTGCATGATAATTAAAATCTTTATATAGCCATAATACCATTCTGATGTAAATACTATATACTTTAAACACTTTATTGTAAAGCTTATAATATATTATTATGTTTTGACTGCCCTGAAGTCTTTTTCAAAGCCACTATGGATTATTTCCATTTTTTAAAAGAATATTTTATTGCAAAGCTTTTTATACAATCTGATGTTTTGACTATTCTATAATTTTATTTGATTACTTCATTTAAGAGAACAGATTTTCAAAAATGAAGCAATCATTAGAACTTCTAAAGAAGACTACAGAACAGCCAAAATATCAGATTTAAGCTTTGCAATAAAGTGCTTAAAATAAAGTATATTTATTGAATTTATATGAAATAATATGTAATAAATGCAATAAGTGCTCTTATAGGCAACTATAGAGAAGTTTATTTCTATAAATCAAATATGGTTTAGTGCTTTCAAGAACTTATGGCATTCTCATATTTACAGCAGAATAAACTAGCATCGAAAGCACTATACCATATTTAATTTATAGAAATAACAAGCTTCTCTATAGTTACATATATGTACACTTATTACATTTATTACATTCCATCTAGAAGAAGTATAAACAATTAACATCATTAAATAATGTGACAAAAAATAAATAAACATAATTTAATATTTTTTTGACATAGTGATCAGTAGATACTGCCTGGTGGGTCATTATCTAGGGTTTAAACCTGACAGAGTGAATCTTGGATTTTTTTAATATCATTAACAAGCCTCATATGTTTTTGAAGGATAAAACCCATTGTCTATTAGCTAATCATTTAATAATAGCCAGTCAATGGATATCTAGCTATTCTTATATGAATAATAAATTTCCCAGATTAATGTTAATATTCTGATTGTAAAAAAAGAATGCAAATATAATCTGATGCAGACTTCTCTATTATGGGGGACTCATATTTCTGTGGGTGATGAGCATATAATTATATTTATCATACCTCAATGGTGCAGCTAAAATTTTTGAGTTCCTGATATTTATAATAAATATCTTGATATTTTTATTACCATTTTTTAATGAAGAACTCACTAGTCAAAGAATCTATAAGACTCAGGGGCCATATTTACATGCATTGGGTTTGCTTCATGATAGTTAGGTCATCATTTTACATAGTCCCAAACTTTATATAGCATATTTTCAATTGACATTTATCTTTAATCCTACTTTCCTAGTTTCATCTGATAACTTTTGCAACATTTCCTGCAGCTTTAAAATATTATTTGCAAAAACAACTACATCATTCCAAAATCTAAATGACAATCTCCATTTACTTTCCCTCCTTTAGCTTCTCATTTTAATCCACAAAATACTTCTTGCAGCACTGCTGTAAAAAGTTTTGGAGATATGGAGTCACCCTGTCTTAGACCCTTTTCAATGTTGACTTTCCTAGTATCATTATGTAATCTAATTGTTGCTGTTGCATTTTTATAAATATTCTTTAAAATATGACAATATCCTGGATCTATACCTTGATGATCCAATGCTTTAATCACTAAAGAAATGTTTATAGAATCAAATGCCTTTTTCATGCTTTTTCATAATCTACAAATCCAAAGCATAATGGCAACTCATATTCATTTGTCCTTTCTATAACTTCTCTCAATATCTGGATAGGATTTAATGTTAAAAAGACTAAAGTAATGTTTAATGGATTTTTTTTCAAAATATAAAAATAAAGATTGATTATGATGAATTAGAAGAAGTTAACAGCTACAAATACCTTAGTCAGATTATTAATACAGATGGAACTATAATGGATGAAATTAAGCATAGAATTAATTTTGGTTGGAGTGCTTTCGGTAGAAATAACTTGATACTAAAAGGAAATATGTCTATGTGTTTGAAAAGAAGGTTTTTAATAAATATGTTTTATCAGTTCTTACTTATGGATCTGAGACTTGGACACTTAATAGAAAAGCAATACAGAGACTTCAGACCACTCAAAGAAGTATGGAGAGATGCATGTTAGAAGTAACAAGAAGAGATCGAAAATGCAATATATGGGTAAGAAAATAAACAGGTGTTACTGACCTCATTGAAAAAATTAAAAGACTGAAGTGGAGTTGGGCTGGACATATTGCTAGAAGAGATGATAGTAGATGGACAATTGAAATCTTAAACTGGATTCCAAAAGATTGTAAAAGACCCAGAAAGAGACCACGTATGAGATGGATGGAAGAGAAATTAAAGATCGGAAAAGATGGATTGAACTTGGAGAGACCGTCATCCTACAGTGGATTGATAATGGTTGATGATGATGATTTGCAATTGATAAATATTTAGGTTTTTTGATAGAATGTTAAAAATTAAATATTTTCAATATTAGTTTAAATATATATATATATAAATTATTTTTTAAAACATATTACAAATCCATATATTGTAAAAGCATTCTAGTTTCAATTTTTAACTTTGAAAAATAATCTTCAGAACAAGCTAAAAATCAATACTGACAATCAAAACAGTTAAAGATTACTGATAACTGAAGGTCAGATGTACTAAAAAGCCCTAAGTCAAATGGAATGTAAAGAGTATAAAAATGTTATCTTGTATAATTAGCTTTAATCTTCTTTTGGGATAATAAAAGCAAATGATTGCTGCTGAAATAAACTTTAATAGAATTAGAAAACAAGCTTTTTATAAAACTTACTTCATGACAAACATACTTTTAAATAGAATCTCCACTCACTGATAATTAATATGACCAATCAGTATATATTAGAACTGCTACATCCATGCTATATTAAAAATTTCAATGACCCTTTTTTTTCATCATAGTTATGCCACCTAGTGCAGGCTTTAGTAATCAGTAGATTCTAGATAGCAGTGGTTAAGAAATTCCCATTCATTGCTATTCTATCCAATATCCCCTGACTAGTTTCCAATTTACGGCTTTCACCAGTGAAGAGCTTTTGGATCTAGGAGCAGTGTGCCTAGATTTTTTCGATCTAAAACATCTTTTCTCTAGCAGTCATCTTTAACTTCCTTTTTTTTTTGCTATCAATCTATCAATGTAAAGTCTTTTCAATATAACCAATTTGTTTTTATAGTTATACAGAGCTGAAATCTATTCAGTATTTATATATCATAGTGCTTTTAGCATTTCAATAACTATAGATGCCTCTATATTTATAGTTATGAGTAATCATCATCATCATCAAACATTATCAATTCACTGCAGGATAAAGGTATCTCCAAATTCAATTCATTTCCTCCAATTTCTAGCCTCTTTTTTCCACATCACCCCTGTAAACTTTCTTATTTCATCCATCCATCTCACATGTAGTCTCTTTCTGGATCTTTTACAATCTCTTGGAATCCAGTTTAAGATTTTAATTGTCCATCTATTGTCATTTCTTTCAGAAATATGTCCAGCTCAACTCCACTTCAGTTTTTTAATCCTTTCAACAATGTCAGTAACATCTGTTTGTTCTCTTACCCATACATTGTGTTTTCGATTTCTATGATTTCTTCCTGTTATTCCTAACATACATCTCTCCATACTTTTTTGAGTGCTCTGAAGTCTCTGTATTGCTCTTCTATTAGTCCAAATCTTAGATCCATAAGTAAGAACTGCTAAAAAACATTTATTGAAAAACCTTCCTTTTCAAATATATAGCCATATTTCTTTTTAATATTGCTATTTCTACCAAAAGCATTCAAACCAAGTTTAATTCTATGATTACTTTCATCCATTATGTTTCCAACTCTAGTAATAATCTGACAAAAGTATTTGTAGTTGTTAACCTCTTCTAACTTATCATAATCAATCTTTATTTTAATCTTTTGAGAAAATCCATTGAACATTAATTTAGACTTTTTAACATCTACCTTTAGCTCTACTTTCTTACTTTCATCTGATAACTCTTGCAACATTTCCTGAAGTTCTAAAGCATTATTTGAAAAACAACTACATCATCAAAAATGACTTAAATGATCTCCATTAACTTTTACTCCTTTAGTTTGCCATTTTAATCCACAAAATATTTTTTGCAGCACTGGTGTAAAAGGTTTTGGAGATGTAGAGTCACCATGTCTTATACCCTTCCCAATTTTAATCTTCCTATTATCATGAAGTAATCTAATTGTTACTGTTGCATTTTTATAAATATTCTTCAGAATATGACAATATCCTGGATCTCTACCTTGATAATCCAATGCTTTAATCACTGAAGAAATGCTTATAGGATCAAATGCAGTTTTATAATCTACAAATCCAAAGAATAATGGCAACTCATATTCATTGATCCTTTCTATAACTTCTCTCAATGCTTGGATATGAACAACTGCATTAAAACCATAACTTCTCTCAATACTTGAATACGAACAACTGCACTAAAACCACTTTTAAATCCAGCTTGTTCTTTTGGTTAGATGAAATTCAATGTTCTCTGTAGACAAGTTACTGTAATTATCTTGGTAAAAATCTTGTATGAGCTATAGTACATGAGTGCAACTCATTGTAAAACAAAAATATTGTATAAAAGCAAGAGTTTGTACTAACTTTCTATAGGAAGAAAATTAGTTTGTTACTGTAAATAAAAATTATACCATAAATTGTCAGTATTGAATTAAAAATAACCAAATATATATATAGTAATTTTAAAAATTCCTAATATATAATATACAGATGTGTAAATTTGCCATATGTGTGTTATGCAGGTATACACTTAAAATATGTATGTATATAAGATAACACAATGTAAATCTATGTAAAAAAACATGTAGCTTAAAATTGTTCTTGCTTATAATCCATCCATCTAGTACTATCATCATCCACTTTGTGAAATGTAGAAATGCATCGTTGTCTTTTAAATCCTCTGATGGTCTTGGTTTTCTGGAAGAGATAAACCAGATATTGTTAGCTGAGGATCTCTGGCAAAAACGTTTAGAATAGCTAACTTCCTCTTATAAGTCTCATTCATTGACATTATACTGTTCATAATCTCATGATACAAGTAGCACTTTTTTCAATTTTTGATGTCCAGAATCTTCTCTACAGGCATGTCAATTTTCTTTTCATTGTCTTCATTTTCTTCATTACAGTTGCATTCACTCCCCATTAATGAATTCTTCTATATTGATACCAAAAGCTTTTCAGTGTTGACACTATCAACTTCTGTAAATCCTGTTTTTTCATATGATTGAAGTAGATTTCTTTTCAACTTACATGCTTGTAATAAATTGCTGAAAGACTTTTTTCCATAAAAGGTTAAGAGTTCTGTTAGTGATCATGTTTTTATATTGAAGGTCTTCCAGACTTATGAAATTGTGTTATCAATGATTTGATCCAAATTGTCTGCATGTTATATTAATTGTTGATGGTAGTTCATCTTTAAGGTTATGATGATTTTTTTTAGCTATATGTTGAAAAAGTGATGTGGTGTTCATTAGTATTAGTTTCTACCATTCCAACTAAAAACATATGTATCTGTAAACTTAAAAAAATATGTAAAAAAAAATCATTGTGTCAACATATAGAAAATGAACCGAGAAAGTGAGAGTAGTATCACAGTTAACGCTTTTTTGTATTCTTCCATAAATTGTTTCCCATTGCACTGAAAAAAATAATCCCTACTGAAGTTTCATTTTTTTTTATATATTCATAGTCTTATATTATTTATCTGAAATTATTTAGAATTAAGAAGCAATGTTTGATAACATTTCTCTTGTACTGCTCTGATGGCAAATACTTGGTATTTATTATCAGTTTAAACGTAGCCAAATTACAGTACTATACATTGTCAAAGCCTAATTGCACAGTTAACTTTGAAAAAAAAATTTGACATATTAAAAAGAAAAAGAAATGTATCTAATGACATTGTAATCAATATTTAAGATTTTCTTTTTACATTATATACTGCACAGTCTAAATAAAGAGCATTTCATATAGCAATACACCAACTTTGGCCTTTTTATGACACAAGCTCTCATGTTTTATTACAGTAGCCATTTTCTTGGTATCATTCTAACATTTTTAAAAATAAAACAATTCATTGTAATGGCAGAGATATGGCTCATTTAAATAAAAATTAAAAGCATGAATCATCTTCAATTTATTAATATTGCATTGTCATCATACAAAAATTATTAAATACATAACGCATGAAATCATTTCCCTTCCCTTTTTTTTATTGAAAATATGTTTGTTACAATAGCAGTTTCGATTTGGCTAAAATTAGAATTCATAAAGCTTTTAATTTTAAAATGTTGAATAGTTCAACAGTAGCAAGCAAACTCTCCATATATTAGTGTCACCAAATGCAAATTTTTATAATCAGTAGAAACATTTGTGGATAAAATCCCTATCTAATGCCTTCTCATCCAATATTTCCAGAATAGTTTTTAGCCCATAGCTTTTATCAGTGAAGAGTCTTGGATTTGAGAGCACTGCACCTAGATCTTAAGATCTAATGCAACCCTCCAGCAACCACCCATTACTTATTTGGTTAACTATAAAGCCAAGCATCCAATATGAAAACACAATAATGTTTTCAAACCAAGTTTATTTGCTTGTATAGTCATATAGATCTAAACTCTGTTCAGAATTTATATATTTTGATGTCCTTTGTTTTTCAAAAATCACAGTTATCATTATCCTATAGGCAGAATAAGTATAAAAACATCAAAACATCATACAATCATCATTCCATATGCTTACACAGGCTATTAATAACAGTAGCAAGCAAACTCTACACAATAGTGCTACCAAGTGTAAGCCTTCCTGATATAATGAATACAGGAAGATTTGTGCATAAAATCCTAGCTCATAGCTTTAAAGTTAACCAAATAAGTAAAATGTGGTTGCTGAAGGGTTGCATTAGATATTAAGGTCTAGGCACAGTGCTCTCCAATCTAAGGCTCTTCACTGATGAAAGTCACAAGCTAGAAACTAATCTGAGATTATTGGGTTTGCACCTGGTGGCATTACTGTTTGGTGAGTCTGCTGCTGTTATTAACAATGGTAATCATGTGATGTTGAGATAGTTTTATTACTATCCTGCCTATAGAATGTGGTTCCTGTGGTTTTTGAAAAACCAAAGACACCAAAATTTATAGATGCTAAACTAAATTCAGATCTATATCACTATATAAGCAAATGAGATTGGATTGAAAATATAACTGGATTTTCATATGGGGCTCCTAGTTTTATAGTTAGTCAAATAGGTAAAAGGTGGCTTCCAGAGAATTGCATTAAATCCTAAGATCTAGGTACAGTGCTTTCAGATCCAAGGTTCCTCAGTGATGAAATCCACAAGTTAAAACTAGTCTGAGATATTGGATGAGTAGGCACTAGATAGAAATTTTATGTACAAACCTTTCTGTATCCATTGATTATAAAGGTTTACACTTGATGGCACTACTATATGGAGAGTTTGCTTTATGAAATGGTGATCATATGATATTCTGAATATTTAGCTAATATGTAAATGGTATACAATGTAAAATCAATTATTAATAATACACAATCAAAATTATGCTAAATGAAATTTGTATATTTTTATTGTACTGTATTTTGTTTTAAGTTCAATGTCTGAAATAAATTACAATATTGTAATTTGAAATTGAGTAAGTAAATGTTATTTGAAATTTAGAATTAATAATTTTTAATCATTTAAAGTTGATTATTAATTGCATAATTCACGAAATCATTTCCACCTACCCATTTTTTTATATTGAAAATGCTTAAAGATTTATGATGATAACAGTTGATTTGATTGAAAAGTTTTAACTTGAATTTAGTTATCAAAATATTTTAGTTAATACAATACACAATTTAAAATTAATTATTAATAGTACTGTATATGACCTAAATTTATTTTTAGTTTTATGCTGAATGAAATTTGTGTTTCTTTTTTCTGTACTGTATTTTTTTTTGCATTTGCAAAATATCTTAATTGGATTAGATATATCTAAAAAAATTATGATTTAAAAGTAAGCAAATATTGTATAATGAATGATATTTTAAATTTATATTTAGAAATCTTTGATTATGTAAAACTGATTATTAATTGCATGTTGCATAAAATCATTTTCCCCTCTCAAAATAACTTGCAATTTGCATGAATTAAATTTTACAATTTTTCCACAAGCAAAATACTATTCATAAGACTTTTAATCCACAAAAGTAGATAAATATACAGTTTTTAAGATAATGTATACATTTTAAAGTACAATATGAAGGTATTAGGTTATTGTATGTCATGAAAGTAGACATTGGATAATGTATTGTACTAAATAAAACACATATTTTTTTTTGCATTTGTAATCATTAACAATGAAAAATATGTTATTAATTAATATATTAATTGTATTACAAGGACAGTGGATGAAAATTAAATGAAATTCTGTACATTAATTGTATTTTAATGTTATAATCAAAATAATGTACACTATAATGGTGCATATTGTGCTATATATAATAAATAAACTCTTCTGTTTATTTTTAGAATGAATGTGGCCATTTTTATTTTGGATGTCATAAAGTCACTATCACATGGTGTCATCAATTTTACAAAATGCTCATCATTTGAAAATGTCAAAAAATTATAAATTTTTATTATAAGTAATTGATTGGAAATCAAAATAGTAGGTACAAATTGATATTACCTAATTTCTGCATAAAGGTTTACTGCTAAGCAGGATATACATGTATATATGTAGCCACATAATAGTATGCAAAATTTAATTAATAATAAATTTATACTTTGGTATTTGTGATGTACAGAGATATATAATCCCTTTTGGGTTGCCAAGTTTAATATAATTATAAAAAATACACAACTTTCCCAAAAAGAAAATTCTGAGAATTGATAAGAATTCTAAGCTGGGGCTATCATTTTATGAAAATAATATATAAATGAGATAAAATTTCTCTCCAAGAAGGGCATTATTATTATTTTCTAAAATTTATTTTTATTTTTCCAGAACCAAACATATTTTGATTTGATTAATTTATATAGCAGTTTATAAAATCCAGAGATTATATAATGATTTGTCATACTCAATATATATAAAGAAATAAAGTATGGAGAACAAAGAACTAAGACTAATTTTTAATAATAAATGTTATTTAATAAATAAATAAATAATCAATTGGTTTTATCACCCAAGAGTTCATAAGAGTTTTGGGTGCCTGAAGAAACAGAAATGGACACAATCCAAGGATTTAGGGTTTGCTACTTTATCATTATATAAGAGCCATGCATGACTTTAGGTAATCAAATGGTTTATTGTTTGGGATTTCATATGAACATTGCACATGAAGTTTGATCATTGAGTGGTGACTTATAGACCTCGAGTTCCAAGGACTACCATTTCAACAATTATTTTAATACACATAGGGCTATAATATATTAATTACAATTGACACAATAATACATATCTATCACTATTTATAGAATATTATGGTGAATATATATGATAAAAAAATTACCATATATTTTTTGTGTGTTCCATTTTCTCATTTTTATTGAAATAGCTATAATTTAATATATGAGTATTTCAGTATGCCAAGGGTGGCATGCATTAATTAAATACATATTAAATATATTAATGAAGAAATAATTGTAAATAATATGAATATTAATATATTGTAATTTTATAGAAAGAAAAATTACTATTAAATAAATTAAAATATTCTGAAAAAAATCATACCGAGATTTGTCATATCATAGTAGTTTTTTTTAATGTAACTCAATATGTTTTTGTTTAATTAAGTTTGAATGTTTGAATTTAAGATTACATTAAATTTCATAATTAATGCATTTTTTAAAAAAATTATTTTAAGAAAACAATTTGGAAATAAATTATATATATATACACACACACACTAAAATTATGGAAATATTTTCAATATCAGTAAAAAGTATATATATTTCAGAATTAGTGCTTTTAAGTTAGATTATTTTCATATGATTCTATCACATGATTCCAGCTTACACATAGCTGAATTTTTTTGTTTTCTTAGTTATGTTACCTAACATAAACTTTAGTAATTAATAAATGCTAGAGGACAGTGGTCAGGATATATTAAGTGCTATCATCTGGCATTTATTATATTAGATTATTTTGCAAATACAGAGAGTTTTGCAGAAATAAGAGCTTATAGAATGGTCAAGTTGAATACGAATATTTTTTTATATTAATACGACAAATGTAAATGCATACAATTGATATTAGGATGGCAAACGACTTGGTCATGCAAGGTGTTAAATTACCAATTTATTTTTATTATGTATTTATTTATATCTTTAACAGTGAAAATATAATGTATTAATAATTTTCAATTATTCTGCTGTTTACATATAATAATTCTGACTATAAGCCTAAATTTCTGAATGTTGTCAATAAAAGTTCCAAAAAATGCCCTATAAACTGTCAATGAATAAAAATTCTACAATAAATGACATTGGTTGATATAGGTTTCCTGTATAAAAGTTGTTAAAAGCATTTTGGAAAAACTGAATACAAAATTTAAAAAATTCAAAGTTAAAAATTAAATATGAAATGACTTTATTAGCATATGTGTGCTCTGGCTCTTAAAAAATCAATTTTAATTTCTACTATAAAGTAGAAAACAGAGTTAGAACATAATGAAAAAAAAAATACAAAATAAGAAACTGTAAAAATGTCAACTCCATTGATTAATGTAGGTTTCATATATGGAAGACATTTCAGTATCTTTCTGAAAGCTGATTGATATCATAAAAAACAATTCCAAGTGAAAAATGGAAATATAATGATTTTTTAAAGCATAAGTTTGTTTTTGATTTTAGAATATCAATTTTTATTTTTATTATGAGGTAAAAAAGCAGAGTTGGAACAAATAATTTGCTAACCTCTAGTTCAACTATATATCAATCCATGGTGGAGAATCCTGACATGTTACTACTCAATCACAAATTGATTCCTCAACTATTTACTTAACCTGTAATCCAACCAGAAGTCAATACACTTGCAAGGATTGATAAGACACTAACCAGTTGTCCTTTGTTGAAATGGTAAAAACCATCTAATCAGTAACTGCAACATCAAGAAAACATTCCACTGGGCAATGTGGCAAATTCAGTGAACAGTTCAATACAGAAGCTAGCATTCCTAAGTGACCAGCACATTCATTACAAATAACAACAAAACACCAGATTGACTCCCCTCCATTCCATCCCCCTACTAAGACACCTTAAGTACCCCTTCTACAACCCTTCTCATCTTGTATACATATTGTAACACAAAATGAAGAAGTTATTATGTATTAATTATTTGGATTAATATATACATTAAGTTATATCAAATTTAGTAGGCCTATATATTCATCAGTCTGTAACCATTGCATTATCAATAGTCATGCAAAACCAGATGTAAAAACACAATATGTTCAAAATTATTACATGTAACAATCATCTTGTTAACTTAATTCACTTTATAATAAATGTGTAAATTTATGTGCCCATGTAACTCGTCAACTATTTGTAAACATGCTCTATGTAAATCATGTAACCATTATGAATCAATAAAGATTACTGTTGAAACAATAACAATAACAACAACAATAATAACAACAAACACAATAATAATAATAATAACAAACACAACAATAATAATAACAACTACAATAATCATCATCATCATCATGCAAAAAAGAAGATATTTTACAAATGAGATGGCTAAATCATCATTCTATAAATTTTTATTTGTATGTTTGTTTATATTTTTATTTTAAGTATTAAAAAAAAACTATTTAAAATTTTCAGTTAAATTAACATTTAATTTTATATATATATTTACATTTATATTTTTGATTTTCTGATTAAATAGTTGTTACTTTGTTCAAACATGTATGCTTGAAATGGATTATTTTTTTCTTTCACCATATCTAGATCTCTTACTGTAAGCTTTAGTAACTAATAACTAATAGATGATAGATAATAGTGTATAATAAATCCCTACTATTCCCAGTCTGGTTTCACGCTTATGGTCATCATCAGTGAAAAATTTGGGATCCTGAACAGAGCACCTGAATTTTTAAGATCTAATGAACATTTCTTCTAGCAACAACCATTTATCTCTGATAAACTAGCAAGCTGTCAGTCCCAAAGTGAAAAACATGTAAATATTTTCAATCTTAACCAACTTGCTTGATTATATCTAGATATGTATATTTCAATGAAATCTATAATGAGTGAATGATAAAACAAATAACTTTCTGGAATTAATTAAATTGTTATAGAATACTTATATTCATTGAAAGAAGACAAAATGACAGTTGATGCATGGAATCTAAGATCATTGAGAAGAGCTGGGAAAAAAAAATTGAAAAGGGAAATGAAAATAAGGAATACTGATATTATAGGATTAAGCAAAGTGAGGTCGAAGGGATGTGGAGAAGTAAATAGTGGGAATGTTAAATTATTTTTATCTGATAGTGATAAAGCAGTAAATGGAGTTGACATTGTTGTTGAAAAGAAATTTGGAATAATATGTCAAAGATAGATTGTGTTGATGATATATTTATGATGATGAGAATAATTATAAGTACTAGGATTTGGTATTCATATAAATTTATATGCCACCTCATGATGATATTTGATGTGCAATATAAAAAGACAAAGGAAATTATAAAAAATGCATATGTATTGTTATTGTATAATTGGAATGATTTTGTGGAGAAAGGTTAGAAAAAAAAAGTTATTGGTTATTACAATATTAGAAAAAGGAATAAAAGAGGTAGACAGTATGTGGAATTTTGTAAGGAGAATGGATTTGTTTGTGACACTTGGTTTAAAAAACATTGAAGAAGATTGTATATATGGAAAGCTCCAAGCGATAGAAAATGATATCAAATAGACTATATATTTACTCAGGATAGATATATCACTACCATTAAATACTTGCATGTTTTTCCTGGAACTGGTATAAACTCTGATCATAGTGTTATTATGACTAAATTAAAGTTGAGTTTTAAAAAAATAAAAAAAGAGAAAAGATATGTAAGATGGGTCTCAGATAATTTGATAAAAAATAAAAAAAGCATTATAGCTCAGGAGTTCATTAAGAAATTTGAGCATTGGACCTGTGAGTGCCAGAATCAATCCTGGGATCTTCCAATCACTAGTCAGATGCTCTAATCAATTACACCAAACTGCAAATGAAGAAAGAAAGATTTGGTTTAATATTTGAAAATATAATAAAAAAAACTTATAAAGGTAAGGAATATATGAATAGTTCTGATAAGCATTGACATAGGATTAAAGAAGGAATATTAAAAGTAGGCTAAAATGAAGTAGGAACTAATCAGTTAATGAAAGCTTTGGATAACAGAAGCTATGTTGAAAAATATAAAAGTATGGAGAAAATGGAAGAATGTTCAATATCGAGGAAGGTCAAAGAACATATAGAAGAATTATTAATGAACTAAGAAGAGAAACAGATTTAGCAAAAGGAAAAAGTCACAAAGCAGTGAGTGACATTACTGTTTGGAGAGTTTTGCCTCTGTGCAAAATGAAAATGTTTGGAATAAAAATATAGAAAGGTAGAAATACTTCCATGGGTAAAGAGATATGGTCCAATATTAGATAGAATGAGAAATGTCACTTGTGGAAAAAAGAAATGATTAACAAGTAAAATAGCTGATAAGAATGAAAGAGATTAACTAATAGAGATGATATATTGAAAAGATGGAAAAGATATCTTCAATATCTATTTAGAAAAAAAATAATTCAATTAATTATCACCTTCAAAGTAGATGATAAAAGTATGAACATATTAACAGATGTAATAAAATCAATTGAACAAATAAAACATTGTAAAGCTGTCATGTTTGATATAATAACAATAAAATTTTTGAAAGAAATGGGACAATTTACTATGAAGGAAATAGTTAGACTTTGTAATTTGATATATAATAAAGTTTTACAAAGAACTGCAAATAAGGTCTTAACAAGCTTTGCACAAAATAGTTAGACTTTGTAATTTGATATATAATAAAGTTTTACAAAGAACTGCAAATAAGGTCTTAACAAGCTTTGCACAATATCCTCCACCTCAGATCACTTTCTGCTACTGGCTTCATCACTGAGGTGCCAGGATATTCAATCATTAGATTAAAAATACTAGGACAATTGGATAACTATTAAATAGAAAATCTGAAATATTCAGACATCCATATGTCCAATCCAGCTATCTAACTTAAATAGCCATATGGGACTGAACTAAGTTCAGATACACCATATATTAATATATAATGGATATATAATAATGGAGTTTGGACTGCTGATTTTTTGAGCATTATAATGATTTCAATTGTAAAAAGAAGAAAGCTGTTAAATGTGAAAAGTACAGGACAATAAGTTTGTTTTCTCATGCTTCTAAGATTTTATTGAGAATTTTAATTCAATAAATTTATGGGAATGTAGAATATTATATTGTAGAAGAACAATTTGTTTTTCATAGAGGGAAAAGTATAAGAAATGTTATTAGTGTTGTTAGAACAATGCAGAGAGATCTATTGATAAACACAAAGAAACTGGTGCATGTTTGTGGATTTGGAAAAAGCATTTGACAGAGTAATCTGGAATAAACTTATGAACATCTTAAAAAAATAAAAAAGTTTTTGTAGAAAGAAAATATTGATTTGAAATGTATGGGCAAAGAATAAGAATTCAATTGGAGAATAATGACTAATAAAGTGATTATAAAAAGAGAATTAAGCAAGGACCCTCTACATAACCTGTATTTTTTAATATTTATTTAAAAAATATTTTAAAATAAATATTTAGGTTATGGAGGGGTGAATGTTGCAGGTAGAATAATAAATGTATAAGATTTGTAGATGAAATGGTTCTTATGTTGAATAAATTGAAGGAAGGATGTATGGAACATGGAATAAAGATTAATGTTGAAAAGATCAAGTGTTTATGATAGGGAGAAATACAAAAAGGCTGCAGGTTGAAATCCATGATAATATATCACATGATCACCATCTCTTACGCTAGCACATAACTGTTATTAAACAGGAGAAACTCTCCATATAGTAGTGCCACCCTGTGCCAACCAGAGTAATCAATGGATGCCAGAGGCTTGTGCACCGGGTTGGCATAGGGTGGCACTACTGTATGGAGTTTTGCATGATAATTTAGTTCAATAGGAAAATGGATTTAGATATTTGAGTAGCTGGCTGAGTGAAGATGGAAAAATTGAAGATAAAGATAAAGCAAAAATAGTTTTGGCAAAGGTGGCATTTATTAAGAGAAAGAAAATATTTTGTGGATCTTTGAAAATAAAATTAAGGAAAAGATTATTTAAATGCAATGTATGAAGTGCACCATTATATAATTGTGAAATGTGGGCAATGGGTAAAAAAAAAAGAACAGGTTGGAAGTTTTTGAGGTGTGGTTATAAACAAGAATGGAAAAAAATAGTGGATGAATAAAATGACAAATGACATTTTGAAAAGAGTAAACAACAAAAAAAAGATTGATTAAAGAATTAGAGATAGACAGAGAAGCTGGATTGGATATTAAGAAGAAAGAATAGTTTAATGAAAGATGTTTTGGAGGGAATAGTGAATAGAAACAAAAAGAAAGGATAGAAAAGATTGACCTTGTTGGGTGATATAGAAGAGATGGGAAGAGATACATGGAATTAAAGATCTGGGTAATAAAGAGAATGGAGTGGGAAAATGAATGAAATTGTGATGTAATTACTCTCTGGACCTTCCCATAGGATAAAATACTATTGGTTGATAACAGACTTAACTGTATAAAAGTAGAAAAATTTTAGAGAAAATTAAAGCAGTACTTTTTATAAATTTAAAAAAAAAATAAAAAAAACAAACAATTTATTTAAACAATTGATACAACTTTATACAATGATGATTACATGAATACCAAGCAATGTCCCTAGCTAAATGAAAAGTGAATACATACATGATTGTTGGATCAACACTTCAGTAGAATAGCATACTTTGTCCCAGTTGAACAATTATACATGCCTCTTTGAGTGTTGAAAGGCACATCAAAATCTATAATAATGTAAGTTAAAAATCAAGATGTGAAGCATAGACCAAGCGGACTGGGAGAATGCTGGCAAGGTCAGTGATTCACTCCCAATCCATCAGTCTGAGCCCAAGCATCCCGAGATCTGTCCATCACTTTCTTATAAGTTAAGCCATTCAGTTCATGATTAAATGTGTTAACCTTTATTGTTGAGGTAGATGGTGTAATCAATTCGCTAATTGATAGTCATTAGATAGTCTGGTAGAGTTGTCATGTATGACTGAGCTCATTTTGGTGTTGCATTGATGAGGTGAGACTGAAATTTGATCATTGATATCTTTGCAATAATCAGTGAACTAACACGGAGGTGCTGGCCCAGGTTTGTTGATGCAGCCAGTCCAGAGCAAGCATTTTATCTCTGATGATATTACTCTTGATGAGTGTTTTAAATGCTTGAAGGGTGTTGGTGTTCACATTGCCCAGAACAAAACTGCATCTCGTTAGCCAGATGGCAAAGGATAAGAAAAGAATGCGTCTGTAGAACAGTGTTTTACCTTTTCATCAATAAAAGACCTAAGATGGACAATCTAGGAAAATGTGTTGAAAGGTTTTCTCATCCCTCTGACAGAGTTGACATTGAGAGCTGATTTTGTTAAAACCCCTTTTCGTTATGAGAAACTGATTAGTGGGTAGTGATGAGAGGTTTAATTTCAGAAGAAAATCAATAAATTTGGATTCCAGAAAACAGTGTTTGGCTTTTTTGATCAATAATTTGTTGTTTAATCCAAGAGCATTATGAGGAGCTGAGGGACAATCTTTCTTTAGCTTATACATTTCCCATTAGGCCTTTTTTTCATTGAAGATGTTTGGAGTTAAGTTTATACAGCCATTGACATGTGTCCAGATATCAGTCAACTATCCTTTACTATGGGGAGATGGTGTGGCAGTAGGTTGAAATTCTTGGATTAAATTGTGTAGTCCATTTTCAATGAATAGTTGTGTAGCAGATTTAGTGATTTTTGCAAGTATAGTGTAGCAAACGAGTGTAGATGAAAGACCGTTCAGTTCTCTAGGCATTTGGGCCTTTGGCAAGCTTATAGCCACAACCTTCCTTTTCCACAATAGCTTAGTACATAATGAGCCTATTGGTTTACTGAAGATTTTAGTAGGCTTGATGATTGGTAGGTAGTAATTGAGTCTTGAAAACACTATCATGATAAGGAGTGTGATTTTACCAGGAATTGAAAGTGAAATACTAGAGAGAGCATTGATTGTTTTATTGGTTTTTTGAAGGATTGAATTTCGAATTTCTCTAGTCATAATAGTTTTCATTTTTGCCATGGGGAATCCTAAGAAAAGCTGTGGCTTGGCTGTGAACCTGGATGGAATTGTTGCTTCTGTTTTAATTTTCCAGTTGGAAGATTTACTATTGTTAATTTGGAAGTTTAATATTTTGGCATGCTTGTCAATAATTGTGAAGAGTGTTGGAAGATGAGCTTTGATGGGAAGAAAAATGGTAACATCGTCCACATAGGAGATATGGTTGATTTGTTTTTTGATGGTGGGAACATAAATGCCTGGCAAGATATTCTCAATGTCCTTGAGCATGGGATTGATGTAAGTTATAAAACATAGTGATGCTAGGGGAGAACCCTGTGGAATTGAGATATGAGGTCTAAAATCTGTAGACAACCTTTCATCTAAAGAAGTAAATATAAAAGATTTGCTATTATTCTGATGTACACATTGGGCACATGATACTCCCACATCATCTGGAACAGTATGGATGGTATTACAGAGTCAAACACTGAGAAGTCCAGTTGTACAACCAGTGGCCTTGACTTATTGGTTTGACTGACATGTTCAGTTAGTAAAAAAAAGTGCTGAACTACATCAATGGTGGATAATCTTTTTTCAGGCAAATTGAAAAGATGAAATATGTGAGTAAAGTTGGGGTTAAATCTGGTCCTTAATTAAGGATTCAATTATCTTAATTAGCAATGGTATCATGGAAATAAGTCGTAGATTGTTGAGACTAGATAGATTTTCTTGTTTTTTAAGAAAAGGGACCAATGTCACTGGGTACAAACCTGGAATGTTCTGAAAGTCTTCAGCCAGCACATCAATCATCTTCTTGACTATGGGAATAGTGTAGTGACTAAGATATAATAGTACAAATTTAGGGATTGCGTGAAGACCAGGATGAGTGCTTTCAGAAAATGCTTGTAGCTTTTGCAATATTTGAGCTTCATTTATGTTGTGATTGGTTGTGGTATAATTCCATATGTTTTCTGTTTGAAAAGTATTGTTTTGCAACTTTGTTTTGAAATGACACTCTCCAACATTTCTGGTCCACTATAGCAATTGCTGCTAATGATAATCGTAGACGGTGTTGGTCTAGCAGCCGATCCAAGTGCCCATCAAGTGCCCATCAAATGTAGCTTCTAGTCCAGTTATGACCATTCACCAAAAAGATTTTGTACCTCTTTGCAGCAATGTATTAAGCTAGAGCTTTTTGTTTTTCGTGATATTGAGTTTTTAATTGCAGTATTTCTTGAATTTTGGTACTTGAGAGGGGTAGTGAACTTAGTATATTACTAATTGAATCAAGTTCTTTTAGAAGTTGATCTGGTCTCTTGGATCTTTTTGTGTGAAAGTTAATGAGGGTGCTCAAGATTTTTATGAATTTGTTTTTATAAATTTGTAGTACAGTTTAACAAATATATATGTAAATAAATAATCAATCAAAACAAGATTGAAATAAACAACTATTAATAATTATATTTTAATATTTATCGAACCTCCATTAAGACCCTCTCAAGATATTATACCATACAATTCACATACTATACAATTCACATTATGTGAATTGTATAGTATAATATACTGAGAAGGACTCAATTGAGGTGAAAGCTGGTTTGATAAATATTAAAATAAAGTTATTAATAGTTGATTATTTCAATCTTGTTTTGATTGATTATTTATTTATATATTTGTGACAACATTATGGACAAAGAAATTAATATTTGACCATTATAGTAAATATACATGCATATCATTCTTTCTTTTTTTTAAAGTAAACATATAATATGAATTTTGGAAAATTTGCTGTTTTAAAAAATAATTAGAGAAATGTACTTTTGAAACAAATGTTAGTCCTCAAAACAAAGTTTATATTAAATTTTAATATCTTTGTTATCACTCGCAGTAGATTTAAAATATTGACCAGAATAAATATTTTGACAGTGATGATATTAAAAAAATATTCCAGAAATAGGTTAAAGACTCATTTCTATTTTTGATTTCTAGTGTAAATGATACATTTTAATATTATATGACTTATTATACACATATCATCAAGTAAAAAGAGCGTTTGTAATTCATTTCATATATATAATAAACATCAGCATTAATTTTTCAGAAGTTAGAATAAATAAATAAATAAAAAATTGTAAAATTAGGGAAGGTTATAAAAATGCACATTTAAAAAATAAAATTAAAAGTCAACTGTGAATGAAATTTATGAAGCACAAAATACTAGCTTAGATATGCATTAATGGTTTTACAGAGTTAATAACTAGAATAATTTTTTAAAAAGATTTAAAATTATTGCAGGGAAACAAAAAAAAAGTTTTTTGTTATGCAAAATTATTAATAAAATTATAATAATTTTAAAAAAAAAAAAACTAACTTGTCTATGTAAATCATTATACTGAAAGATAATTTATATAATTATTTCCTTTTTTTTCTTCTTCTTCTGTTTATTCATTTTCCTTTTTATTATGATAATCATAATGTTAAAATATATATTCTTTAAAATGCTTTGAAAGATAAATAAATAGTTAAATCTTCTAAGAAAAACTAATGCATCTAATTAGCTTTTAAAAATGACTGTCATTAGGGCGTCATTTCATTTCCAGTTTCATATTTAACACACATACAACTAATGATATTATTATCCTAGCAATGAAATTACATTAGTAAATCATGCTGACGTTAATCTCTTTCTCACTATATATATAAATGGGTAATCCCAGAATTAGCCTTAGGGACTATGATACTAATTGAAAACCTTTCTACAGGGTTCTAGCTTATAATTAAAATCTGTAAAATTTTAAATATAAATAAGGTTTATTATGGACTATTTCTCTAGCGTAGAATGAAAAGTTATCAAAATATGAGTGGAAAAAGGGCATTTGAGTTAATGAATCAAATAGATATAATTATATTTTAATATTAATATGGGTATATATAAGCCAACAATAGAACAAAATTTATATATTATCTTTTATAGATAAATAATCACAAAATTACTTGTTTGATAACTTTAAAATAATTTATTAAAATTTGTTAAATTTAATATTTGTTTAGAAAAACATTGTTGAATAACCGGAATGAATTATAAATTAATTAGAAGACCCAATTATTGCTACCGTCGCTACCAGCAGGGTTTTTTTATTGGTAATTAATTTTTTTTTTTTTTTACAGCTATCATTGGATTTATTAAAATAAGTTTTTTTTTTTTTATATCACTCTAACAAGATGTAAAATCCTCGAATGGGTTTCTGGGCAACGAATCCGACAAATATATTTGCAGCAGAGATGTGAATATGCTTATAATAAGTCAGTCACGACATAGTGTAAAAATATTTATTTATACAGATTTATAGACATTTAAAAACCATTACATGTATGTTTGTATATTTGTTTTTTTTTTTAAACTTTTTGGGCGAAATATATTTTTAAAGCTATTTTGAACGAATTAGTTAATATGTTAAAAAACAGCGAAAAGTATTCAATATATAAACAGTATAAACAAATACATTGGCTTTTAATAATCCACAAGAAAATTAAAATTATTGCTATACTCTGTAAAACTATCATGTCGCGTTAGATCTATTTATTGCAATGTACTGTGTGTACTGACAAGACCAAAATAATTACATTAATGTGTCAGATGGATTAAGACGACTGAGGGCTCATGACAGTAAAAAATTTTAGAGCCTTAAAAGGTGTTTTTTTTTTTTTGCTCTGTTCAATTGTAGAATGGTATATTCAGAGTGAAAGTTTTAATATTAACCTTCAGCAATGTGAATTAAATATAATAATTAAAAAAAACTTAACATGAATTAAATTGAATATAAACTGTAGCAAATTTTCCATACAGCAGTATACGTAAGCATAAGAATTAGTGATCATGTGATGCTTCATCTGCCATTAGGTGCTCAAATGATCCTGAGCAACTAACCATAGAGCTTTACTATAACTAAAAATTAATTACGCATATATATGAAATATTTTTATTGCAAAACATTGTAATATAACTTTTATAACAGACATAAAAAATATGTAAAAGTGAAAACTGTATTTGCTTAAAAAATATATATATATATTTAAGTCAGAGAAAAAAATAAATTTTCTCCTTATCTTTTTCCTAGAACATTTATCAATTATTTTTGAAATATGGATGTTATTTAATCCTTCTTGTTTCTGTATTTATTTGAATCATACTGTTAATTCATTTATAGCACACATTTCTTAAGTGATTTTTTTTACCTTTTTAAAATAGAGAAAAATATTTATTTATGATTTGAGGAATAGTAAAAGCAAATAATATAAAATAATTTCTACATTTGGAAAAATTGTTCCACTTAGAACAAAACGAAAAGTAGCCAACTATAATCTTGATTCAATCATCCACCTGCATTATAACCCATCCACCATTATATTTAATAAAGCAGAGAGGGGGGGAAATCAGCCTGCCTTTGTTTTATTCATAAATGTAAAAAAATAAATTTGGCAATTTTTAGGTATCACTAGGTAATTTTTTTCCATCTCTAAATAGTGAGGAGAAAGATAATATTGGGAACCATTTTCTCACCATTCCTATCTATTTTTATTTTCAAATTGCTTTTTATAATTTCCTTTTTTAAAATTCTATTTGATGGAATAACTTATTTATGAATTCATTTTATTTGATTTTTTTTTATTATATATATAACTATAAATGTTTTTAATGACTAAACCTGCAACAATTTTTTTTTTCAATCTGCAAAATAAACAAATTAATTAAATTGTAGAAAACATTTAAATATGAAATAAATTATTTTCCAATAAAAAATATTCAGTAATTTTTATTAAATAAAATTAAAATTTTATTTCATCTGTAAATGGTGTTTAAATGCAAAATTTTTTCAAATGTACATATTTGTCAATAAATAATTTTACAAATATGAAACGGGAACAGCAATTTTTTTTTTTTCACAAAAAACAAAAACTGATTAAAATCACATACAACATGACTTTTATGTTTGGTGGAATATCAAATTTTGCAGCATACTAAGTTTTGAGAATAAAAAAAAATCCCATCTATTTCATATTTGTATTCTTAAATTTTATATTATTTTAAAAGTGTTCACATTTTTATTAACAATTTGTTATTTCTGAATGAAATAGATTGATTAATTATATATATTAATGTTTTTTTTATTACTCTAATAAATATTTTTTTTTTTTTAAAAAAAGAACAATCTTTAAAGTCCAGACATTTTTTTCTTTCCAAGATGTATGGGGTTCAATTAAGATCAAAGGCCCAATTGAATTAAAGCTGTTTCAAATAATCCTTCACTTGAGACATTACTGAAATAGTTTGCAGATATAAACTGCAAGTAATTTATAAACCAATAAATTAAATGCATTACATTTAATAAATATATACATAAACTAGTAATTATATTAATAATTATATGTTTAAGTATTTCCAACATCTAGTATTAAATATTAAATATCTTCAGAAAAATTCAAACTTTATTTAAACTTTCCAAATATATTACACTATTAACAATAGCTCATTTGGTTAGAGTGTTGTCTTAAATTCAATATTTTAAAACAGGCAAAACTCACTATACATATTGCCACACACAACAAGCTAGAGTAATCAATGGATGCCAGAAGGCTTGTACATAAAATCCCCATCTAGTGCCTACTCATCCAATATCCCCAGACTACTATCTGGCTTGTGGCTTTCATCAGTGAGGAGCTTTGGATCTGAGAGCACTGCAGTAGGCACTATATGAGGATTTTATGCACAAGCCTTCTGGTATCCATTGATTACTCTAGATTGCTGTGTGTGGCAATATGTATAGTGAGTGAGTTTTGCCTGTTTTAACAACAGTTATACACAAGCATAAGAAGTGGAGGTCATGTGATATTTATTGGCTTAAATTCAATATTTATAAATCTAAAGGTCTAGGTTTTATGATCAAAGCAGTATTGACACTAATAAGGCCAGAACATTTGAAGAAAAGAGGATAATAATACCACTCAGAACATTGGTTACTACTAACCTGTGTGAGTTTATTAACAGTTGAAGGTATTTTGAAACTTTAAAATAAAGTTTGAATTTTTCTAAAGAGATTCAATGTTTAATATTAGATGATGGAAATAGTTCAATATATAACTATTACTAAAATAGCATCATAACAAACATTCAGACAGATTCTAACAATTATATATTGAAATTTATTTTATATATTTTTAAAATCAATTTATTTCTTGACAAAAGAAAACAACATTACATGATTTCTTGCAATGTTTATTTAGAATTTTGTAATGTATTTTGTTTAAAAAAATTATTTAAATATCATATTTGAAAAGTGACTTATTTATTACATAATGTTAAAAAATATATTTATTGCTTTTCCATTTTAATTAATTAATTTTAATATATATTTATAAATGTGATATCAATTTAATATTTAAATTTATATATAGCAGTATTGCTAAGATTAACAAAGTCCAAATTACCAGCTAAATAAAAAATGGAAACTATGTTTTATCTACTGGAATTGAAATATTAAATATCTTTTTGGAATTATAGATTTAATAGCTATCAGAGCATATATATATATGTACATAACTCGAGAATATATATATACTATAAGGGTCTTAAAACCAAATAAATCCAGCAATTCTTCAAAAAATTATCATTCTTTATCATTATTACATATATTTTTAGCAGTTGTAAAAATAAATTATATTAAAAGTATAGTTGAGAGCCACCTATCTATAAAGCAGGCTGATTTTAGGTAAGATATAGGTATTTTTAGTAAGAATAACTTTAATAATGCACATTGAAAAAGATTAAATTAAAAATGGATGCAATCTTTATTGATCTAACCTCAACATATCATCCTGCTTGAAAAAATTGGTCTAAAAATTTTTGAAAATTTTTAAATTCAAAAAAATCTAATTTACTTGACAAAATACTCTCCAATAGGAAAATTTAACAATGATCTACCAAAATAAATACATTAAAAATGCTTTATGAAAATTAATCCAGAAATAAAGCTAGGCTTGAAAGTAAAAAAAAAAAAATTGAATTTAAACATAAGTCAATATTTCTGATGCTTGAACACTACAACCTATTGATCAATTAACTATTTGATTACTATTATTTCTTTATATACTGGTGGGAACAGTTGATATATTTTAATGAATTTTGCATATCATAGTATATATTTTTTCAAAAATTATAATTTTTTTTCCATATATCATAGCATCGGCCGGGAGGCGAACCCGCAACAACCATCAGCAAACAATTGCTTGCTTGCAAGGCGGGTGAATGACTTCTCGGCTAACAATGCTTGACAAATTTATAAATTTTATGTTTACATTTATACTTGATGGGAAAATCTTTTACATGGAAAAACTAACTAAGTACCATTTTATTATACATATGTATATTTAAAAATATATTTTAGTATATATGCCAAACCCTAGTTTCCAAATCATACGCAGGTGCTTATCCTTCTATTTCTGCCTTCAATCTGATTATACTGACTTATAAGATTGGCTGAAGATATAATGAGCAGATAATAAAGAAATGTTTTGTTTTATTTAACATAAATAATATTAAATTATATTATAAAGAAAAGAAAATGAATACTTTGTTATTTAAGAAGACTTAAAATATTTGTGAGTTCTCCATTATATAACCCAATAAACAATGTAGAGCATGACAAATAATAAATTAAAAGATTGTACTCTAATAAAATAAAACCATAAAATAGAAAACAATTCATAAAATAAATGAATAAAAATAGTATTATCTCCAAAAATCTCTCTCAGTGGCAAGGAATTTGATAAAATCTTTATTTGTACAGCATTGAAAGTTTCTCATAAATATTTTATCAACAATATGCAAAATATCTGCTATTCTTATTTTACAAGTATAATTAATTTTATCCATAGCATTCTTGGATAAATACCAGTAATTATTCATTTATAATTTTTCTGTTTATCGCCTCCATATTTTGCAAATGAGGAAACTGTCTTTTTAGTAAAAAAAACTTATAAACTGTCTCTCTATGGATATATAAATTTTCTTATCATTATTCCTTAGCAACGCATAGTAAATAAATATGCCTCTTCTGACTCCAACGAAAATGACAGCAACTCCAGAAGAAGATGGCAGTAAAATAAAGAATAACACAGAGAAAAAAAAGGTTAATAGGATTATTACATGGGTAAAATTAAAGGATGGAAATATCGATGCATAAATCAGCGGATCACTGTGTGACTCACAACAAAAAGAATGATTGTTCTTTTGTTATTTCCATAAAAAATAATCATATAATTAGTTTGCTTTACTAAGAATTATCAACTTATCTCCTTCTATATGCATTGACATAATTATAAAAAAAAACTAAACAAATCCACTTTGTTTTTTATTGTTACAATGCTTATTTTATTACAGCGAATCTACCTTACAGTTTCAATTGACTAGCAATGTTTGTTAGAGATATATGGTGTATATAAATACATAAATAGTTTTATATGTCAAAGCATTGACCAGGAAGCAAATCCGGGCCTGCTGCTTGGAAGGCAGCTCTGATAACTGCTAGGCCACCAATGTTTGACAAATACATAAATAGTTTATGATATAAACAAACACCTTATCATTATATATTTTTATAAATTGATTAATTTGTATATACTGAATATATATATTCATCAAATGTAGTATACATACATATATTACACCCCATTTATATATAATATTTAAACAAATACCACATTCAATATATATATACTACAAATTATACATTTTAAAAAAATAATGAAATAATTCTACACCTTAATGATAAAATTCCTTTAGAATCTCATGGTCTATATGAAATTCCATGTGAAGTTTGTATACATTCATACATTGGACAAACCAATTGTAGAATAAATATAAGAAAGAAAGAACATATTTTGGCAGTTAGAGAAAAATCTAATTCATCATTCATTTATTCACACATTAAATCAACAAACCATAACATCAATTTTAATAAAACACATATTCTGACAAAAATTAAACAATATGATAGAAATTGCTAAGGAAGCTATAGATATTTTTAAAAAGCCTAAGAACATAAATGAAAAGTGTGAATTAAAGAAAATTAATAGTGTTTGGAAAAAGCTACTGGAGGAGAGGATAAACATTTTTTAAAACTTCTCAACTAATAGAATTTAAGAATGATAAGAAAATAACAAAAGAAAAAATTTTGATTTTAAATCTCACAACACACATTCTTATGATTTGAGAAAGAAGAAGCTCTGAGGAAAGTACTTGTCATTGCTATTTAGCTATCATATTTTTAGTACACAGAAGCTCCTGGAAATAATACTATGAATTTATATCCATGAGAATATTAGAATATATATAAACATTCCTAGTGATTAATATGTAATACATCAGGATTAATACTTTACTACTGAATTATTAAATAAATGAAATACTCTCAGTCCAGAGCAGAAGATAAAAAATTAACCACGGGCCATTCTTGTCGTTTATAGCATCTCATGCCCCCAACCCAGATGCTGTGCCATTTATTATGGTGAAACCAAAACCGGCATAACCAACAGGACTGCTCAGCATAGATACACTTACAATAGAGCAAAGTAAAATAATGACAATTCTTTAACATTCTTAGAACATTTCAAGAAGACAGGCTATATATTTGAACCCTCCAATTCCAAAATAGTTTATAAAGAGAATAACGACATCAAACAGAAAATTAGAGGAGAGTACTTTATTAATGGCAACAATAACTCGATCAATAGACATGATGCCTGCTTTGACATTTCTAAACATTGGGCTATCTAAATCATTTGCATATACTTTGCATATTGACTTTATTTCTCTGTTCTGCATTTCGCATTATCGCTATGAATATGAGGCAAATGGCTTCGAAAGCGCTTAGCATTTAATATTTTTTACTCTCTGCATAACTTCTCTTTCAAGCACTTCATATACTTTCGATTTTATATATTAAAAGATATAAAAATTTTACTTTGTGCTTTAGATTGACAGTATTTCATTTATCTAATAAACCAGTAGTTAGAGTATTAATGTCAATGTATATTTATGCATTTTAAATATATACTTACAGTTACAAAAGTCAAAATCAGTTATTTTATATTAATTAATATTATCACACACAAAAAAAATATAGCCAACCTATAAAACTTATCATGTATTATTTGTCTATTGATTTTCTAATATTAATCTAAATATTAAATGTATAAACTTTAAATTTAATTAAATTTACTATGTATACATATAAATGTATAATTCAAAATTACCTCCAAATTTGCAATTAAACCAAACTAGCCAAAGAAAGCAAACTTTGAAACATAACCAGTGCACTGCTACAAACAAACATCTCAAGTGTAAAGGACTAAAAGATAGCAATTTATACTACATATTAACTACAATTCTACTTACATCTCACACACTTTAATCTTAAAATAACTTTTAAACAAGTTAAATGCTTCAGAATCATAAATTTTTAATAATAAAGATTCTTTAATTCTTTTTATTTTATTTTTTAAAAAGAAGACAACATTAGCCTCATCAAAACTAATAATCTTTCATGCACACATAAAACAGAACTAAGACATTTATTTCTAACCCTAATTTCATTCTTTCATTTAAATTCAAATTACTCAAACCTATATATATACCTTCTTACAAAAGCAATGGATAATATGCACTACTCCAACAATGGTATTCCTATCAAAAATTTCCTTTGTATTACTTAATAAATTATTCAAAATAATAGCCTTTTCCAATCAATTTTTTTTATTCTCAAACAAATTATTATTTTTATATACAATTCTGTAAGAAGACAATTTAAAAGGCAAAAAATAAAATATTTTTCTTTATCTTTAACATTATTATAGTTATTATTATTATTATTAAATCAAATACTTTTAACAAATTTATCAGAATGTCCAACACACAAATAACCTTTATAAAATTGATCTTTTTGTAACAAAGCTACCTGATTAAAATTATGTAATAACTTATTTTGATAGCAATAATTTCTTAAAGCAGCTAGCTATTTTATACATGTAAATATATATATAAGTAATAAGATATATAAAAAATGAATCAATTTATGAGGATATATAATATATAGGGTATATGAGCACAGACTTTCACATGACCCACCACTCTCCACACTATCTCATAACACTGATACATTCGAACACATATACACCTGGGTCTGTTTTTACGTGGACTTATTTAACACGATTTTGAAGTTATGCGATTTTGAAGTTCACCGGAAGTCAAACTCCGATAATGCGCTATTACTTTAAATAATAAATTTCGCGCACTTACGTTATATTGAAAGTAATAGCACATTATTGGAATTCGACTTTCATCTTAGTAATTTCAATATTTTACTATTTTATAATAGTAAGATTTTATGCAATAATAAAATTAAAATCATGATTTCCACATTTTATGTATACACACATTAAATTTTACAAGATTATAATGTAAATTTGTTCAAACATTGTGCGTGTTAATTTTGCATTTTAAATCACATTCTGTTTTTGCTTTTTAAGAAAGAACGTAATCAATTATTAATCATTTAGTGTCCGCAAGTTTATTTTTAAAAAGTGAGTAATAGCAGTGGAACGAAATTTGATTTTTAAACGAAATTGAAAATTAAAGACAAAAATAAGAATTTAATTTTTAGTTGTTAGTTTTAATTAAATTTTTCCCAGCAGTGGTGAATAAATGCCTTTTTATTATCGTAAGTCTAAGTTCATAAACAATTAATAAAATCATCATCTCAAAGATTAATTACTAATTACGTTGTCATCAAAAATCCATTGACCTAACATGAGTGTGAAGTTAGTTGTATTTCCTCAGTTTGCAAACGAACGTGTTTTCGGCAAATATCGATAATAATTAAAACGTGTATAAAAAAAATGTAAATTATGCATAAAAATATATTATTTTGAATAAAATTAAATATTATAGTTTAAAAAAGTTTGTCTTGTATCAATTTTTTTCAAATTTGAAATTTTTTATTAGTCATATTTTATTTCCTTATTTTTTTTGCACGAATTTTAAAGTAATTTTACATTGGTGCTTTGCTTTTACGCGAATTTTGAAAAATCACAGACCACATCCCCCCTTTTTCAATGTAAGTTACGTCTATTTTTGCATGATTTTGTTTGCACGTGTTTTCCGAGGAACCTATCTATCGCGTAAAACGAGACCCAGGTGTATGTTGAAAAGATAAATAATCACCAATATACATATTTAATGCTAAACCAGCAGTCATCAGTTGGTCCAGATTACCTTCTCCACACACATATATGCCATAAATGCTTAGATATATATTAAGATAGCCAAACCTCGTACTTTAATGAACAGGCTTCAATCTACTCCACACGGCTTGTATATATATGTAATAGCTGCGAAGAAGATTTGCTGGTCTGTAATGTTGATAATTTTTAATAAAATAAGCAGTGAAACAATAATAAGAAAGGTGGATTTGTTTAATTTTTAAATTAATTGCTTAGGAGATTATGTGATGTTTGAGGATCCAAATAGAAGACTAAACTTTTAATGACTCCACTCAGACTGAAAAAAATTATTGTTCTTATGTGTGTTTTTAGCTCTGAGTTTTACCATTCTAACATTATTCTAAACACCACAGAAACATTTTATTCATTATCCATCCAAAAAGGATAAACTACATCATTTTCCTTTATTTTTGCATGGTTCTCTCTTTGTATTATAATGTGGCATTCAACCATTCATTAATGTGATGTGATGTACTGTAGCTTCTCCTTAAACGAAATCAAGATTCTCTCAGCAGTTTTGTCAAGAGAAACCTGGTAGCTACTTTATTTTACATTCACCAGTTTAAGTTTTCCCATATTCTGCTCCATCCCATTTCCACAACATAATCTTTGTCAACTCTACGGCCTTTATATCTAAATCGATGTGATGTGATGTGATGTATTTGGCTTCTCCTTAAACGAAGTCAAGAATATCTCAGCAATTATGCCCAGATAAACCTGTTAGCCACTTTATTTTCCATTCCCCACTCTTAAGTCTTCCCATATTCTGCCCCATCCCATTTCCACAACATAATCTTTGTCAACTCTATGGCCTTTATATCTAAATCCCACTTATCTCTTCGCAAATCCAACATGAAAACTAATAACTCACTTTCTGTATAGTCACTTTGTTCATGTCTATTCTCCCATAACTTCATTATCTGTACCCTTTCTGTTTTCAAGCATTTACATTCAATCAACAGATGCCTAATATTTTCTATACCTTCCTTACACAATTTGCACACTAAATCATCCAGTTTTCCATTTACATGTATATTCTCTTGTTGCTAAGGATCCCGTTCGAGCCTTAAATAATAAACTACTTTCCTTACTATTATCATAAATTAACTCGCATCCAATATTCCGTTTACTTCTATATATATTTAAACTCTTCTTACCCTCCATACTAGTTCTCCATCTCTCCAACTCCCTATTTTTTATTAATGCTTCTATTCTTTTATCCCATTCCTTACCACTATAACACTCAACAATCCTCCTAACACAATCATCCCACCTTTTATACAAGTATACTGATGTAAATAAGTCAATTATTTTATATAGCGTGATGTTTTTTATAAACAATAATATTTAAACAGCATCAAACTGTTGCACATGCGCTCCGGATCCCAAACACAAAATGAATGAATACCAACACTTCAACTACCCATGATAAAGTCTTTGGAAAAGATAGAATAGTTGAAGTGTTAGCATTCATTCATTTTACATTCAAAATCCAAAGCACATGTGCAACAGTCCAACGCTATTTAAATATTATTAAGTATACTGATATAAATTCTTTATCCAAATCTTTCGCATACCGCATTACCTTTCTCACCCATCTCGTTACCTGCCCTTTACTCATAACCCAATTGAACACTATTTTTGATATTCTTTTACTATCCATAAACTGCAACCTACCAAACATTTTTATTTTACTTTTTGCATCTCTCATATAAAAACGTGACCATCCCATTTCTCGAAAATTGCCTCCTTTGCTGTTCACATCTCTGTATCTAATGCATGTCTTCCTACTTCCCTTTGTACTTTCTCTAAATAATCTAAAACCCTTTTATTAACACATAATGCATCATTACCATATGTTAACCTGGCTACTGCAACTCCCATACTATTCTAGCTACATCATATTTATTATATGAAAATATTGTTAGTTTCTTTACCAAACCCTTTCTTTTCTTTGCTTCATTTACCAATTTTTTCTCCCATTCATCCAAGCAATTTTCCTGATTACATAAGATGATTCCCAAATACCTATATCTATCCACCACACTTAACTTTATATCCCCCAATAAAAATTCTACATCTTCTCTTTCCCCAGTATTAACCATATTATATTTGATTTTTCTTCACTAAATTCAATCCCCATCTCTTTACCCACCCTTGCACATGTCCTCAACATAATTTCCATATCTTCTCTTCTTTCTGCACACAAAAAGATATCATTTGCAAAAAAAAAAAGACCCGTCAAAATATATACTCCCTTGCCACCTATTAAAGGTATCTCTACCCCTCTTCCTAGTCATTCTATTGCTTTCTCCATTTCACTCAAAAACAAAATAGGTGACATAGGGCATCCTTGCCTTAATCCCACCCCCTTTTTAACTTTAACTGATTCTATATCCCCTAATTGGTAAGTATAATAATTATTTTCATATAATTTCTTAATAATATTTACTAAAGCTTCATCCATTCCCAAATTGGCTAACCTTATCCATAATCTATTTCTATTTACTCTATCATATGCTTTCTCTATATCTATAAAACTCATATATAATGATCTACCTGATTTCATACTCATCTCCATAAGTTGTGTAACTACAAACAAACTATCTCCTATACGCCTATCTGATCTAAAACCTCCTTGCATTTCCCCCACTACATTATTCTCTTCCATCCACTTTACAACTCTTCCAGCTACTATATATGAGAAAACTTTATATAAAACTGATGTTACCGCTATCGGTCTATAATTATTTAACTTTCTATGATCCTTACCCTTTCCTTTAAATTATAATCTTACTCTTGTATTACTCCAACTAACCAGAAAAACTGTCTTCTGTGCCATCTTATTAAAACATGATAATAACTTTGCTTTTGCTCTATGCCCTAAATTCATTACCATCTCTGCTGCCCATCCATCTAAACCTCTAGCCTTTCCACTTTTCAATCTCTTCCCTGCCTCATTCAATTCATTTTTTGTGAACCTAATATTCCCATTACTTACTGCTTTCATTTTTTCTATCACTACTTTCTTCACATCTAACATCTTTTCTATATCCATTACATACCTATTTAAGATTCTCTCTACCTCTTCTCGAGAGCTATACTCTATTCCCTCATCACCTATTAATACTATCTCTCTTTCCCCTACATTTCTCCCTTTAATGTAATTCCAAAATTTTGTACTCCCATCTCTTCCACTTTTATTAATATCCTCCAACAATTTACTATTTAACTTCATCCTCTCTATATAATTATCCATTTTAGCCAACTTCTTCTTTTCTAAGTACTTTCTCCATGTAGCATTAATATCATTTTCACTTTCTTTGTTCTTAATAGCACACTTATATTCTCTGCATGCTTCTTTCCTTTCTTTTACACTTTTACTAACTCTCATTTTTTTATTACTTTCATTCTTTGGCATATTCTCAACTAAAACCCTATTTGCCACTTTTTCTATTTCACCACACCAGTCCTTATACTCATCCCATCCAACTACTCCATGGTTTCTTCAACTTTTATTTTATATTCTTCCAACTTATTCTTATCATTCACTCTCCATCCACATCTTTCACTATTATTTCTACCTTTATTTCTATCCTCCATCACATTACTAACCATTTCTATTACAATAAAATTATGATCACTATTACATACTCTCTCTTCATTATCAAACACCTTAATTTTCTGTATTTTATTCATTCCCTCTTTCTCTACCAATATGTAATCTATTGTGTGAAATACATTATTCCTAGACCATGTGTATTGTCCCTCATACATATTTGATAAATTCCCAATGCTCAAATTTACTCTTTGACAAAATTCCTTCAACAACTGATCATTCTTATTATCTACATCATCAATTTCTTCAATATGTCCATTCATATCCCCTATAACCATTATTCTCTTTCCCTTTTCTTTAAAAATTTGTATATCCTTAACTAGGCATTCATATATACTACTGTTCCACTCTATTACAGTTTGACTATTTCTAGTAGCTATATACACTATAGCCACCATCCATTCTTGTCTACCCAACCTTATTTCAAACCACAAGTGCTCTTGATATTTAACAATATTTAAATATTTCCTCGATATAACACCTATACCCCCACCCCTTTTTTCTTTTCTGTTTACACCCTGCCATACCACCTCTTCTAAAATAGGTTCTTCTTCTTCTCTTAGATGAGTTTCCACTACTGCTAATACCTCCAGCTCTTCATTTTCAATTGCTTTATTTAATTCCAGCCACTTTTCTGGTCTCCTACCACGTTGCATATTCAAAAACCCAACTTTAACAATTTTTTCTTTCCTAACTATTCTTTTATAAATTCTTTTGATTCTTTCTTCTCCATTACATTTATAACAAACTTTCTTACCATTAATCTTACAAAACCATTCCCTCTCCACATCTACTCTTGTATCTAAAAAAAACATCTTTTGCTTATTTCTTATACCCCCTCCATTCTTCTTGTTTTTGATAATATTACCAATTTAAAAGCCCTCTTATTTTCTATTGTGGCTCCCTCTAGGTTTTTTTTGTCAAAAAAGTTTATGATTCATGCCATTCTATCTTTTTTCTCAGAAAAGTTGTTTCTTGCTAAATTTTACAATAAAAAATTGAATATGAATGAAAACAGAGTTAAAATTATTCTGAATAAACAAAAGTTCTCTTTTTCGTTTTTTTAAAATGTGCCCCCCCCCCCCCAATATAATTAAATGCAATTATTGCTTTTAATGGAAACTTGGCATTATCTTATTTAAATCAATTGGATCATAGAATGTTTTTTTTTCATATCCTAATTAAAATTAATAGTAGCTTTTACTGTTAGTCTAGCGTCTTAAATAATTTTTTCCTGTTTATTTAACTTTAATGTACAACACAATTGCAAAATTTATCTATCCAACATTAACAATAACAAATCATAAATAATATTATATAAATGGGTTTCCCTTCCTGTTTTTTTATTATATTTCTCACTGATTTAATTCCAAATCAATTCTCCAATTCTCTCTTAAAAATAAAAAGCTGTGCTACCTGTAAATATTTCATCACAGGAAATGTCAAGATTTGTGTTAGATTCTTAGATGCTTTAATGAGGAATCATTATAATTGTATTTTGTTAGATGAGCAATAATCACCTTATAACCTTTAACCATATATATATATTCCTCATGACTCTTTAATTACCTAGTCTTATTTGACAAAATGAACAGACTTTCAGTCTTTTCAAAATTATGATTTTGTAGATCTTCCACTGAAACTTTATGCTCCTCCACAGACCAAAACAACTATTATTATGACATCAGTAAAATATAAAGATGAAAAATACAAGTTTACACTATTAGAGTGCATTGAACTTCTTTCTTGTATTTAATTCAGGCGTAGATTTTTCCATATTGTTTTTATTATTTCTTTTTTCTGATTTATTACATATAAAATATTTGGTACATTGGTATTATTCCTGCTATGACATATTACTCTGGTGATGTTTTCATCTGGTAATATTTATTCAAAGTTTCTGTTTGTGATGTCATGGCAACCAAGAACCCTGACATGACTAATCCATATCAAATAAACTGACTCTTTTCTTTCCATTTTAGAAGACATTAAACAGTTCACTCCGTTGTAGTGACTCTCCCTGCCCCCACAATTAATACATCTTTTGAATCATTTGTAAGTAATGCAGTTTTATATTTAATTTTATATATGTGTTGTAGTTTTTTTTTGCTAAAATTTTATAAATTTTTTTTTTTTAAATATTTAAAATATAACATTAAACTTGCAGCAAATGTATCATATTATTTGTATTTTTTAATTTTATTTAAAAATATAGTAGTAAAAGTTGTTACATTTGTGGTTTTATTTTTAACTTTATATATATTTACAGTTAAAAGATATATATTCTAAAATATATATATTTACAGTTAAAAGTTATTGTATTTGTGGAGTTTTTTTAAAAAACGTAATTAAAATATAAGGTTAAACTTACAGTTCGCCATTTTGTATTTTTTTTAGGTCAAAAAAAATAATGGAAATCTAAAACTTTGTTACAACTTGTCATTTAAAAAATGTTTCAGTTTTTTTTTTTTCATATTTCTCTCTTTTTTCATAATGAATATATATCTTCATCATTGGTAAGTATGTTTTTTTTTCAGATTTGAAGTCTGCTATTACACATGGAATATGACAGTGCAAAGTGCCGCAGCATGCCAGGAGCAGGAAGGATGGCTTTGACATGTGGCATCATACTAAAATGACACAACTCACAAGTACTTGTTTGATTTAGTATTATATTCCATAATGAATATATGTCTGCATTATTTTTTTAAGATTTGAACTTTCATATTATACATGCTGTGACGCATTACTCCTGGTAATGTATTATTCTAAGGTTGTGATATATTTAAAATAAACCTTCCACAGGATCTGGAGACAAATTTTATCGATTAAGTTTGTTCACACATTTCTTGGAGCATTATTTTAAACATATCGCAAACTTAGAGTAATACATCATAGCAGGAATAATACCAAAGTACCAAATATTTAATTATATATGGATTTGTAGCATATGTCCATTAACAGGAATCTTTACATTCGGCTTTTTTCATCTTTAAGGCCATAACATTAAGGGCTTTAAAGCTATGAAAATAGTTGCCTTTTAGGGAGGTTCATGTCAGAAAAGAAGTTGGTAAAAGAAATAGTGTGTTTATTATATAATATTATTCACAATTTGCTTTTCTTGATAAATAGATCTAGAGTTTATATGGTATATTAAAGTTGAATAAGCATAATAATTATATATAAGATAATGGACTTTTATTAAAAACTTTAATTAGCTTAAATTAGACTAGGAAAAAACTAGATTGTATCAACAAGTGATTTAAATAAGATATTGACTTTCTATTAAAAGCTTTAATTTTTCTTATAAAATTTTTTACAAAGAAGGTGAGAAGAAGAAGTTAGTATATATATATTCATAATACTATTGATTTTGATTTAACCAAGTTATGTTTATATATATATATAATTTTTTTTTATTATTTCATCTAATATTAATTTTATAGTTTTTTTTTTTGCTTTCTTTTTTAACTTGTTTTTTTTTCCAGGTATTATATAATCCAATCTGATTATTGATTTAATGGAAAAAAAAATTTAGTTTCAAATTCTAATTAGTAAAATTGTAATATACAAATAAACCAATTTATTTACCCAATTTTCAATAAATTAATAATTTAGCATCATATATATATATATATATAAAATTATGTAAACACAAGTGAATCACTCCTGCTTAGAGCTTATTTTTTTTATAAACCATCTCTTTACTGGCCATGCTTAACTCAGGTCTTGATCTTATTCTGTTTTCTGTACCTGATATTTTATTTGTCACCTGAATTGTACAAATTTTATTGACATATCACAGGAAAAAGTTTTTAATTTTTAACAACATGTGATCAGGTGTATATATAGTTATATATATATATATATATATATATATATATATATATATATATATATATATAAATTAATAGCATTGTATACACATGTAATGACATAGAAGGAAACCAACCTTCAAATCTGCACTGTTCATTTTAGTAAAATGAATAGTGTAGGTTTGAAGGTTAATTTTCTTGTGTATAATTACATATACAGTGGTAAACTATTAATTTATATATATTCTAAAGTAATCTATGCTTAATCTCAGGTTGTTAAAATGAGAAACTTTCTCTCTACTCTGATATATCAACAAAATTTGAACAATTCAAGTATTAATTAAAATATCAAGCACAGAATATGATAAATCCCTGAGTTAAGCATGGTCAATAAGGATTGGTTTATATAAGAATAAGCTCTAAGCACAAATGATTCATCGGTTTTTAAAACTCTTACTAATGGGTGAGTGCACACATATTTATAAACTAAAATGAATAGCGTAAGTTTATAAGTTAATTTTTTTCTACATAATTACCCAAGTTTAATAAACTATCTAACTAACTGGATTTCTTTATCCACTTTTAACAACAATAATAGTACATTTGTAAATAATATATTAAAAACTTAAAAACTTAACTATTTTTTTCTTCAAGACATACATATTTATTCTGTTTTAAGGCAGCACATATGCTTATAAATGCAGAGTCTATGGTATACATTAGACTAGTTGTAAAAGAAAAAGAATTTTGCTTTTGGTTATTTAAAGCAAGTTATAGATGTTTTAGTGTTAGCTCATTCACAAATAAAAGGATAGCATTTCATACAGAAGATGGCACTGCTACCATCTTGAGCCTTCCTTCACTCTCACAGTTATCAATAGCATTAGTTTTCCAGGTTTGCATTGATTTGATGGTGAAAACTAAGATAATCAAATGTAAATGGGCTGAACAGGCTGAGAATACCACTAATTGGTAAATTCTTTTTTTCAGGTTTTGAGCCCACTTGCAATAACTTTTGAAAATGGATGTTCTTTGTTTTGCTTTGAAGATAAAAAAAAACTTATATATTTTTCATAACCTATTTAAATATTTGAGATTATTTTTGCAAAATATTTATATAGTATAATCAAAATATTTATTATATATACACCTAGAATTTATTCAAAAGTTTTTGTTTTTAAAAAGAAAGGCAAAAACAAAAATACAATTGGTCTCATCTTTACAAAAACCAAAATTAAAAAGTTTGATCTTTTTTTAAAAATAATTATAATTGGAATTTGAAATTTTAGATCATAATTTCATTGCTTTATGATGATTTAGTAATACTATGATTCATTCAGATTGTAAAAATGAAATTCAAATAAATATTTTGTTCAGTTTTGTTTTATTGGCGGTGGGCCAATTGTTAAAAAAAAAAAAAACCTATTGTTCTGAATATGTGTTTCAGTTTATTACCTTTTTTTTTACATTTGCAAAGTTGAAATATTAATTTTAAGAATATTTTTCAACTGTAAACCTATATTTTCAATAAGTGAGTCAAAGCACAACGAGATGACTAGAAACATTAAACTGTTAAAGTGTTAGATCTTTAAAAGTTTATGTTTTTTATATACCAACACTGATAAAAATACAGTGTGATTTTAATACATATTACCCTTATGTATTTATAAGCATACTTAATCAAAATACAATTCTAGTTCTTAATTAATTATCATTGTGAATAAAAAAAACAATTATTATCTTTGCCTTTTCTTGTTTTATACTGAGTTTTGTACAAATGAATTAAAATACTTAAATAATTTAAATGCTATTAGAATATATATTTACCCCAATTTTTTTTTTTATAAAAAAAATATAGTCAAGTTTTTACAATATATAGTGAAATCTGGATATCCACTATATTTTGTTCCAAACCTACCTCATGCATGCTGTACATTGCATATGATAGCTCATGTTTTGTTTAGCTTTCATTGCAATAAAATATGCATGCATTGTTTATTGAGTTGCAAACTATGGTATTTTTTGACACACATATTTACAATACATGCAATATATATACACACACATTGTCTATACTAAACTTAATGTAATCAGAAGGGACTTGAACTCAGAATTCAAACTCCCTACATTTATGTGTTTCATGTTTTACAACTAATACACATGAACACATGCATGTGAAAAAGATAAATGATCCCCAGTGTATGCATTTCATGTTTATTATCAAATTTTCAATGACATAAATGGCTGAATAGTTGATTGAAGCTTCTCCATTAAAGTTTGAAGATTTTCTCTCTTAATATAAACTAAGCTCTGATTGCATATATGTGTGGAAGATGGTGATCTGGACCAAGTAATGTGTGTTGGTTTAGTATGAAATACATATATTGGAGATTATTTACCTTTTTTACATTGTTGTCATGTGTATCAGTTGTATAGGATGGAGTTTATAGTTGTAGGAAGCTTGAAACTCTGAGTTCAAGTTCCTCCTAAGTATATATATTTATAAATTTAACTCAACATATATATAGTATGCATATTTAAATTAAGTTTATAATATAAGAAAAATAAATAATAATAATGTAATTATTATTAATAATGTGAAGGAGCATATTTACATATATATTTCGTGTGTGTGTGTTCACTCATTTACAATCATTCAAGAAATAAAAATAATAAAAACTTGCCATTCTGTATATATAAAATGAATAGCAAAATATCAGTTACATCACAATTAAACATACTTTTGATAATATCCACTTTTTTCAATACCTTTTTTCCTCTTAAGAAGACATTAATAGCAATCTCATTATCAGTTGGTAATAGCCTTTCTTATTGTCTTGACATTTAAAATTTGAATTGGCTTTGGAATTTAAACAATCATCACTGCTTGTCATTCAGATTCTGGGTTAAACTTTTCAAACTTTAAGTTTTCTGACACAATAATAATGTTTTGCAGTCCTTATTTTTTGCCATAATTAAATCATTAATTTTCACTATTACTTAATGTACTACTCAGCAACAAAAAAATTGCATATTAGGCATGGTTTCAGGCGATGATAAGATGCGATTGCTATACTTTTTCTTAATTATTTTAAGTCTATCTATAATCTTAGATTCCTGTACATAGTTTTATTTTAGCATGAAAATCATTTTAAAATCGTTAGTTGAAAAGAAAAAATGAAAATGTTAGTATTAAACAAATCTTTAGAAAATTGCAATATGTATGGGAAATTACTTAGCCTGAAGGCAAATAGCCAAAAATTTTGTTTGAAAGAGAAATTATAATTTTCAATAATTTGGTTACTTATTAAAGATTATTTGTGCTATAAAATACTTATTTAAAACCAAAAATCTATGTGACTACAATTATTTGAAAACATTTATTTTTAAGAAGACAAATTGTAAAAAAATTGTTATAGCAAAGTGAAAGTTTTTACTGGGTAACAAAATAGCTTTTTATAATACTGGTAAATATTTTTTTTAAAAATTTTAATAACAATAAATTTAATGTTTAATTTTAATATATATTTTCTTTTAACAATAACTAACCCTAAATTCTTTTTGAATTTAAAAAATGGAATACAAACATTTAATATTTTGTTGTACTAACTCTTTTAATAGATAAAATTATATCCAATATAAAAGGGTTTAAATTTTCTATTTTGAAAGTTCAAATATTAAATTTTAGAAAGTTTAGCATTTGAAAGTTTATGTTTATAATAAATAATATAAATATTATCAATATATGATACAGAAAAAACATTCAATTGTAAAAATAAAATGTTCAAATGTGAAGGAAAATCTTGCTAGGACATTTTCACATAAGAAAAGAGGAGTTAGTTTCTGAAACAGTTAAGAAAGATAATTTTATAAATTTTATTAAATTTTGTATAACTTTTTTTTAACTTAACATTTACATTTTTTATGCAAACTTTGTACCACATCAAAGTGCTGAATAAAATAAATGTGCTTCTAATTTAACCTAAAGAAACATTATTAATAGATGGTGTTTTTCTGAAGGTTTGTGATGATGGTGTTCTAGCTGTATTTTTATATTGGACTATTTCCATAATCTAATATTGTATTGAATGTTTTTAGAAAAATTTAATTTTATTTAAATATTCCAAATGCATTCAACTGTTAGTAATATCACAGCGAACAAATGTTAGTAATATCACAGCAAACAGGTTAGTATATGCACTAACTGTTAGTAATATCACAGCAGACAGGTTAGTATATGCATTAACTGTTAGTAATATCACAGCAAACATGTTAGTATATGCACCAACTGTTAGTAATATCACAGCAAATAGGTTAGTATATGCACCAACTGTTAGTAATATCATAGCAAACAGGTTAGTATATGCACCAGCTGTTAGTAATATCACAGCAAACAACTGCTAGTAATATCACAGCAAATAGGTTAGTATATGCACTAACTGTTAGTAATATCACAGCAGACAGGTTAGTATGTGATTGCTGTGATATTACTAATAGTTGGTGCATATACTAACGTGTTGGCTGTGATATTACTAACAATTGAATGCATTTGGAATATTTAAATAAAATTAAACTTTTCTAAAAACATTCAACACACATATTAGATTATGGAAATAGTCCAATATAAAAATACAATTATTAATAGATGTATACGACATTCCAAGATGGTTTGCTATCATATCATAAAAATTATTACATTTACAAATTTTAATGTTATTATTTTTTTTATTTATTTACAATTTCTTTGTTTTGATAGTAAACAATCCAAGTATTATATGTTAATATAATATAAATGTATAAACAATTTGAATTAAAAAAAATATTTTTGAATAAAAGAGATAATTAGTGATTTCTGTCGAGAGAAAATTTAACCAGGCAAAGACCAATATCCATTAAAACTATTATTATAATACATTTGGAAAAGTCTTCAATAATTATTCTTAATTAATTAAGAGGCAATGTATAGAGAATGTAAACAAACTTGGGTAGATATAAGCTCCAGTAACAACACTTCGAAATATTTTGTTTGATTACTATACTACATATATACAGAATGCAAATCTTTTTTTATAGTAAATAACAGTTAAGCTCATATTTATTGCAGATAGTATTTGAATGTTTATTCTAATTAATTTATACAAAACTTGATATAAACAAATGTTTAATATAAATGAACAGCTATCTATACTTGTTCAAATTTTATTATAGCTATGACAATGTGTTTGTATTTATAATTATTTGTAAATCAAATGCTGTAGGGTATAATAATTTAGCTATTATTTATGTCTAATTAACAGGAACTTGGATTATTGCCAGTTTTCACGATTACTAAATTAATTATTCTTAGTTGATAAAATGATCAAGGAAATAAATAATGCTTCATAATTTTATTCATATTTGCTTGACATGTATAAAATTTATGAATACTTTGTAGGTAATTGTTTATATATAAATAATACATGATTGTGTTCAATATATATAGATTTATATACTTAAAATTAACAATCTTAAACAAAATTGAAATAGACAACTAAAAATAAATTTATTTAATATCTATAATCAGGTTTTTATTCCTTACTGGAATCTTATCACGATGTCTTCTCTTTTATAATCACGTGGACTATTCAGTAACACCTCCACCCAATATACATTATTTACACTATGCTACAATAAATATAATTAGTAAAACACATATATATATATACAAAAATGTATAAATTTATTGCAATTCTTTTTTATATATTTACAAAACAATCTACAAAAATAATATTTCAATTATAAATTTAAAGTTTCCAATAAGCCAACTATGCCCCCCTCCCATTGTACCTGCCCTTTAACCATGTTTACATATTTGCTTAAATTTTCTTGAATATACAAAGTATCATAACATTTTCTTTCTTTGTAATTTTTAACATATTTTATTACCTAAATATTTTTTTCATAATTCATTCTATGATCAGTATATATGGCCCTGATTTTATATCTTTTCTATTAATTGCCCTATCATACCTTTTACCTGCCACAAGTAATGTCAGACAGGAAAGATTGCCATTGGAAAAGGTAATGGACTTTATAGGTCAATTAAAAAAAAAGAATAGAAAATCAGATAGTGTATACATTTTTTGGATACCGATCATAGAATGAATTGTAAAAATATATTCAGATAATAAAATAAATTAAAAATTACAAGGAAAGAAAATGTTATGAAATTTTATACAAGCAAGAAAATGTAAAGAAATGTGTAAACATGGTTAAAGTCCCAGTACAATTAGGAGGAAATATTCATTGTTAGATTATTGAAAATTTTAGAATGATAGTTAAAATATTATTTTTGTAGATTGTTTTGAAAATATATAAAAAGCATAAGCTTGTGGTTAAGAACTGTAGAGGTCTCTACCATCACATTTTTCTTGTGCATATTCTTAAGGTTTACAGCCTTAGTAAATATTATAAAAAAGGATTGTAACAAGTTTATACGTTTATCTATATATATATGCATTTTTACTAAGTATCCATTGGGTGGATTGCTATAGAATATTTCATGTGACTACTAAAGAACAACATCTTGAGAAGATGCTAATGAATAATGAAAGTTTAGTTAGAGATGCATTAAATAAATTTTCATTCATTTTTAGTTGTCTATTTCAATTTTGTTTAAGACTGATTATTTTAAATTTTATAAAAAAATACAACATTATGGACAATAAAGATTTACATATGAATATTTAAAGTGCTAAAGTGCATTAGTATAAATAAAATTTAAAAAAAAAATTTAAAAATAAATTAAACAAAAATAGATATCGCTTACATGCTGCTACAAGAGAGAGAAAAAACCGCTTGTAAATAGACCACAGCAGATAGAGGATTCTCCAATAAATATTCATGAAATAAGTCAAATAGAAAACAGTAAGAACCAGATTTTTCAATTAATATATGGTGAAGTTTGAGCTTTTATTATTATTATTATTATTATTATTATTGATTTACTTTCAAGCTAAGAACTGACAGATATTCACTTACTGATATATATCGGATAGTTATTAGAATCATTTGGGAAAAATATAAAGTATATTCAGTGCACAGAATTGTAAGCATAATAGTGTAGACATGTTTCCTGACATAATTAAGTGATCAGTCTGTTCTGAAGACCAAAAGCTAATTTGATTGATTAGTTTTCATTTTTTGACTTATATGGACTATAGAGCCCAGAAGTTTTTCTCTCTACTATTCTATATTCTGCCATCTTTTTGATCTCATCTACATGACTTTTCCAAAGTTTCTAGTCTGTTTCTAGTTATCATCTCTGTCTGACTCTATGTTGATACCCTATTCTAGGCATCTTTCATAATATTTTTTATTATTTATAGTTAAAATCTATCATTATTTTTTTATTTAGTACCATTGGTTATTACCAAGCATCCAAAATATCATAAAGACATCTTTTATACAATTACAATTTCTGCGTCAGACATCAAATTATTTTTCAAGTTTCATAGAAGAAAATATTTTATGTTACTTCAAAGATCTAGAATTTTGTTTTAATTTTTACTTTTTTGAACATAGTTAAAGTATTCCTTAGCTTTATTTTCTTTTCTATATTTAATCTAAATTTTAATTCTTCTAAAACAATGTTAAAAGAGTTAAGAAAAAATAAATTGTATAATAAAGTACTCAGTAGATCAACTAATACTCAATTAATGGCAGATTTAGCCCTTAATAGTTTCATTTTATTAATTAAAACATATATATCTTAAATTTGCAGTACTCAACTGAGAATAGATCCTGGTATCTTTATCTTAAGTGCTACTTTAGTGTTGTGCTAAGGATTTAGATGATTCACAATTATTTTGAACAAACAGTATAGAAAGTAGGTTAAAGAGATATAAATAGATTAGTAATATTACTTCAATACAGGTTTTATGAAAAACAAAAGAGCAGTGGTATATATCAAGTGAAATTTAAGTCAATATAAATTCATCATTTTTAGCATTTCTACTGATCATTTATGTTCCACAGCCAAAGATATAAAGTACATTTTTTATAACTTGTATCTGTAAAACATATCATGGTACATTCATCTGCTAGTCCAAACTCTTTTCAGGGTCACTTTCTTCATATATATAAAACATTGTTCCTGGTTTTTCACTTTCTATCATCTTTTCTATAAATTGCTTTGCTACAGTTTTGTAATATTTTTACATCATAAACAAATAAGATTTTTCTGTGAAACTAGCATTAAAAATGTCTAATAAAAAGTAAAAAAAATGTCATATTTTTATACTCTTTTTGTTTCCACTACTTTTTTTATTATCAGTTTAATTTTATGTTTTCTAATTGCAATTAAAACTAATTATAGCATTTAATAGGAGAGCAACCTTTAAATCAACAACTTGCTTATACAACTATAAAAGATCTGCTGAACAAAAAAACCTACTTCTTTGTGTATTATATATATTTTATTCTTTCTCATTTAATTTTTTTTTTTGCTTAGTAAATAAAAATATAACCAAAAAATTTAAATAATAGTTCATATCAATATAAAACAACAAAAACAAACAAATGATATTTTGTTATAGTTAAATAAATATATGCTCCTCATTGACGAAAGCCACAAGCTAGAAACTAGTCTGGAATATTGGATGAGTAAGCACTAGATAGGGATTTTATGCACAAGCCTTTTGGCATCCATTGATTACTCTGGCTTTCACTAAGTGGCGTTACTGTATGGAGAGTTTTGCCTCTGTGAAAAACAGTTTGTGTAAGCATAAAGAATAGTAATCATGTGATGTTTGATGGTTAAATAAATATATGTTAGAAATTAAATTTAGCTCACTTAAAATTCATTTTCTAAATGAATATGAGTAATTCATTAAAGGATAGTTTACTTCAATTGGAATTCTCCTTCATTCTTAAAAGCATTAAAGCCATATATGTTGTCATATATACTACCTCAACATACATTACTTACGTGCTATCCATGAAAAATTGAATGAACACGAAAAATTAAAATATATAAATTAAAATTAGAATGATATAAATTTTACATGTACATATTGATTTCTTTCATATATAAAAAATCAATAGAAAGCAACCATTTTCTTCCCTCTTCATTTCACACTATAAAATCTTACAATGAATGGTATGTGTATGTTCACGTACATATTTCTTAACATTTTTTTCCTTAAATATTTAAAATTTCATTTGAAATCATTTCAAAGCATAAAGCTATTGATCATAAACAATTCTACCAAGCAGAAGAAAATTTGTCATTATATTCTGCAAATAATAAAATGTAATTATTAATTTAATTGCAGATGGAAAAAATCATTTTCTGAAGTTAATCATCTACCTTAAAAGATGGAATCATCCATTTACGAAATAAGAACAACTATTTTGGCAGTAATAGTAAAAAAAAAAACACCCAGTACATTATATTATGTAATTGTATTCTTCTTTTTGGTCGAATTTTATTTAATTAAATTTGCACTAAATAAAAAATAGCAGAGAATGTTGGTTTTCAAAATGTTTTTTAATCATCACAAAAATATTTGAAGTTTTATTTGATAAGAAAGTGTAGCAAAACTAAATTTTAAAATGTATATTATATTAACTTAAATTTCTAATATATGTTTTAATTTAACACATCTTAATTTAATGGAATATCTTTTTCATCTGATATCAATTCAAAATGATGATCTTAAAATGTAAAAGTTTTTTTTTTTTTTTTTTTAAAAAAAAAATCACATATCTGAAATATACTTGTTATACATTATATTTGCATGCATGCTAATACTTTTTTAAAAATATGTTACTAATATGTTTGTTTATTAATTATCTTTTTTTTTTTCAATTTTTAAGTTTTAATTATATATACAAAAATTAACAAAGCGTATGACACACTTGAATGAGAAGCTATAAAGATACACAGAAATTATTACAAGCTAAGCACTTTTGAGGCCTTTTGCCTCATATTCGTAGCGGTACTGTGAGCTGCAGAACGAAGAAATAGGGCATATAGAACTTTATGTTTATTATTGCTTGCTATTGTTTTTTATAGCTGTCTATATAATATTTTAACATGAATGTCAAAGACTAATCAATTAACTTTATAGATGGCTAAAATATTGATATCATGATCAATATATTGCAATTGTTGCCAAGATTTTCATTTTATTTTCATATTTGTTTTGATTCGATAAAATTGTTAGCAACAAAAATAATTAGTAGTTGATACTAATTAAAATTTTGATTAGAAGCTTAGAATTAAAAAAATGGTGTTGCTTCATTCTATTATTTCATATTAAATTAAATATTCTCATTGAAACATTAATATCTATCAAGTGAAGACAAATTTATTATTTTCTGATAAGTACTAATCATTTAATCATAGATTTTACATTGATGTGTGAGACAAAGAAAAATGTCAGAAAATGCTGAAATCTGCTGCAATTCCAACTAGAGCTAAATAGTTATATGCCTGGATATCATGAGCTTTATAAACAATTAGTAAAATCATCTCAAAGTTTAATCACCAATTTCATTGTCAACAGAAAACCATTAACACAGCACAAGACTAAAAGTGGTGCTAGTTGTACTTCCTCTTATGATGAATCTGATATCTTACCAGTTTACAAATGAACCACATATTGTCGAATAGCAATAATGATTAAAATATGTATGAAAAAATGTAAAATTAAAAACTGTAGGTAATAAAAAAAACTAAAAAAAGTTTGTCTTGTATCAATTTTTTTCAAATATTTGAAAATTTTGATTAGTAATACTTTACTTCATTTTTTTAATGCAAATTTTAAAGTAATTTGTTCTTGTTGCTTTGCTTTTATGCAATTTCTGAAAATTACAGAACCTATCCCCCATTTTACAAGGTAAGTTAAGTCTATTTTTGTGCAATTTTTTTTAATGCGGGTTTTTTGCAGAACCTTTCTACCACATAAAACAAAACCCAGGTGTACTCACATTATTTAGGCTTATTTATAGTTTTTTGTTAATTTTATCTAGAAGTATTAACAGAAGTATATATATAATGTTTCTTGGGTTTGTGTTATATAGAGTACTTATAGGGTCATTGTTATCGAATTATGAAGACAATGCCTGCGAGTCTACATGAATGAGAGTTACTATCTCAAAAAATTTTAGCGACAAATTTTCAGTTTTAATGCATAAAATTTATTATAGTTCAAATAAACCATTTTACTTTTTAAAATGATGAAGGTAACAAAGATTTGAATGTTCTAAATAAATCTATATATAAATTCTTTTACACATATTTAAAATGTCAATTAAGCAGCGAAGGCCCATCCATGGGGGCTGCAACCCTGAAACCCCCCTCCAGTGTAAAATGAATGTTTTCATTTAATTATTATTGTTCTTAAATTTGAATATTAATTAAATTCCTATATGTGTCTTACACAAATGTACAAATAGAATATTCTTCTTGTTTTGTCTCACTTATATATAGGCTCTTTTCGTTTGCGCTCTCTGTGGGATGAAAAAGTTATTGTAACCCAGTGATTCAATGGTACTTTCATAATAAAACAAGTGTAAAATGAATGTTTTTGTTTAATTATTATTGTTTTTAAATTTGTATATTAATTAAATTGCTGTATGTGACTTACACAAATATAAAAATAGAATACATTGTCTAAGTAAAGAGGCAGAAAAGTATTGACACTTACAGTGATTTTTTTGTCTCAGATATATACACTTTTTGTTTATGCTCCTTGTCACATGAGCAAAAGTTGCAGCCCAATAATATAATAGTGCTTTCATAGTAAAACAAGTGTTTGTAATCTTCTTGTACATGACTATTATTCAAAAATACTGATCATTTTTATGTATATTTTCGATTGCCACCCCACCATTATGAATTCTCACAGGCTGCTAGCACAATTACACCATTTTCAAAAATATTAATTACAAGATATAGTTATAAGAAATGTGAATTTAATAAATGTATATTATTTTCCTCTAACTTTTCCATACTTAACAACCCTAAAAGTTAACAACTTTTCCATACTTCTAGTAATGGCGGCTAACGGTGAAAATGCTTGTCTGAAAGTTTGTGATGATGATATTTTAATAATAATTATTTGTTTAAATATTTTCATTAGCTCATATTAATTGTTAAATGTCTTTAAAATAATTCACATTTTAAACTTTTCAAATATATTCAATTGTTAGCAATAAAACATATTTCACTATAAACTCATCAACACTCCTTTAACACTTTAAGCAAATAATTTTATTTATTTAACAGTTTCGACTGTACTACAGTCTTCATCAGATCTACAACATAAAAAAATTAGATAAATATTATATCAATACAACCAAAATTATTATTCTTCATATTCTCATATAAAATTATAATAAAACAAAATAATATAAAGCAAAAACAACTCAGTCCAAAACCTTTCAACCAAAATTTTCCCATATCTTTAAAAAAAACCCAAAACATAAAAACTAAACTATAAAAAATAATAATAATAAATTTTTAATAATAAAAATATAAAAATTTCTAGTGCAGTCGAAACTGTTAAATAAATAAAATTATTTGCTTAAAGTGTTAAAGGAGTGTTGATGAGTTTATAGTGAAATATAAAAAGAAGCAAAATATAGAGGGAGAAAGAAGAAATGGATAAGAGTTATATGTGCAATAAAACATATATTAGTATATACTACATTGTTTCAAATAGTATTATTTTTCTATCTTTTTCAGGTATTGTTGGCCTATCCAGTGAATGAAAATTGAATTTGAACCTTGATATTTGTGGATATTGTATATAAGGTGATCTTCTAATCAATTGAGATATTTTTCAAAGGCAAAAGACAATAGAAATTTCATATACTTATCAATGAAGACTCTTTTGATTTCTTCACTTTTTTCTAAGGGCAAAAAAAAGTGAGTGAAAGAACACAAAATGATTATTAAAAAATCAAAAAAAAAAAAAAATTTCTAAAATATCAGACCAATGAACATAATTTTGATTGAGAAAAGACACAAATATTGGACAGACAACCAAAAAAAATACAAAGAAAATTCAAAGAAGCTGCTCATATGATAATGAAAAAGAACCCCATAAGTCAACATAAAGATAATTCATAATATTTGGATGGCACTCATTAATCATCTTACCCTTAGGAAAACAGAAAGCAACAAGAGAACCCTCATATATGAAATTTATACTAATTATTGCCTTTGGCAGAATAGTTCAGTTGGTTAGAGCATTGTATAAATTCAAAAATCTTAGTTCCATTCCCATGCCACTACTGTCATTGGTGATTACTTGAAATGTTGTGTTAGATACTAACTTGTATGCTATTATTAATAGTTAAATATATTTGAAAAGCTTAAATGAAATTTGAATTATTTTAAACATACTTGACAATTATAGTAAATGATGGAACTAGTCCAATGTATAATTATTACTAATGTTGAAAGTGTTTTAATAATAATAAAAAATTAAAGAGGCCAAGTCAGACTTAAAAAAATTTAGAAGATAAAGAGCCAGACCTGAAAATAGTAATCAATGCCTTTAAAAATGCAAAGTCAAGAAAAAATGTTTTATTTCTTCTCCCTTGGACAATCTTAGGCCCATATTCATGACTCCATTCCTTATTAAAAAAGTTGAATCTCTTATTAAAGATAAAGTCCAACCACTCCTTCTCCCTTCATTATTAAATTTCAGTTCGCAAAAAAAAAAAGGTTTGGCTACTCCACATCAGCAGCTATTCTGCTTAAAGTGATAATAGACCACATTAGACAATGTAGAAAAACAGGGCTCATTGCTTGAAATTGGATATGAAATCTGAATTTGACTCAATTTCTATAGCTAAACTACTACAACTATTTTAGAAATATAATATACCAATATCATACCTCTACATACTGCCAAATCTACTTAAAAATAGAGAAGTTTGCATAACCCTCAATAGAAAAACACTTTATGGATTTCATCCACATAATTCTATTCCTCATGGGTCACTTCCCATTCGTAATGGCCAGTCATA
>JAQFVV010012787.1:113487-155987 GCA_028023455.1 Epiperipatus broadwayi
CATACAAGGTCTTTACCTGATTAAATTTGACGAGAATTAGGTGATACAAATCAAAATAAAAGATGGGGAAGAAGAGTAAAAAAAACCCAGAAGTCAAATTGAGTATTACTAATGATAAAGATAAGCTAAAGGATTTAGTTAATAGTAATTTGGAAGAAAATAAAAATGGCAAAGATAAAATGTCCAATAAGCCTAGGTTAAATGAACGTAAATTAGAAAAAATTGATGGCAATATTGAATTAAATAAATTTAGAGATGAGAGTGATTGTAATAGTATTAACATTAAACTGCAACCATTGCAAGCAAAAAATCATGGGAGTAAGACTTGAGGCATTGATAGAGAAAATACTAGAACAATTCTTGACAGTGGCTTACATAATAACATTGGATTAGAAAGACCAGAGCGGGAAATATTAAAACATAGTAAGAGAAGGAAAATGGATAATGATGAAAGTTATGACTCACCGGATGAGCAGAGTACACAAACTACTTCAATAAAACAAATTGCAGCTAGTGCAAAATTAGTAAAAATAGTAAATGAATCGGATAATCAAAAAGAATTAATTAAAAAAGCAACAACAAATTTTGCTGAACTTAACGATAATGTTCCAGAAAATAAAAGCACGATAATGTTCCAGAAAATAAAAGCACGATAATGTTCCAGAAAATAAAAGCACAAATAGACTTACCATTAAATCTTTTGTTACTTTTAACTCTTATTGGAAAACATTTTTCATAAGCTGCATGTCACCAAGTACATCAATTTTTAGTTTAGTTATGCAAACAAATGACACTACAGGAGAACATGTGCTTGACAAACCAGATCTTAATGAATATTTAAAAGCATTCGATGCCCAGGATTTGATAAGCATGGTTAAATATATGGCCTTTTTTCCTGCTAGAGGGTTTGTTTCAATAGAATATTTTTATAAAGAACAAAAAGAAAGAGCAGAAAACTTAATTAAAGAAATATAAAAAAAAAATTTACTATGTAACAAAAGATCCAAACCCATTAATTTATGGAAGAATATTACACACTCCACCGAATTTCAATATTGAATATTTCAAAATGCAGATAGGCAATTATGCCAAGGTAATAAATATGGAAAGGGAAATGATGACGGATGTAGCCTTTCAAATTTCATCAAATGCATGGAGGGTAGTGCTAAAGTTGAAGAAAGGTGTAAAGAAAGAACAACTTCCGCATAGATTATTAAAGGATCAAATGCCTATTTCCTTAGTTATAAGGGGTAGACCACGTTTGTGTTTTAGATGTGACAAAGTTGGTTATATTGCAGTGATGTGTGATATGGAGAATTGCATAAAGTGTAATAAATTCAACCGAATGAATCACCTATGTAATAATTCGCCTATAATGACATGGGCTAATATAGTTAATAACAATAGAGAAGAGGATAAATTGTATGAACAACAGATATATAATGAAATTAATACAGATATATTAACCGATGCTGAGCGTTTCTCAGTTGAACCTGACACATATGCTGATAGTAGTAAAACCTCTGAAGATGATTATGACACTGACTCATGAATGGAAAGTGTGGTGGAAGACAGGGATATCATAAACTCTATCAGCAGAATCTCTCAAACAACAAAGTAAATAAAAAGGAATGCAGAAGAAAAAACCAACATGGAAGATGTAGCTGATGAGGACAATAATGATAATAAGCAGGCAAATACTGATGTGCTAACATTGCCTATTCAGGATAGAGAACCTTTAAATGATGATGTAAATGATAAGGAATATGATGAAAAAAAACTAAATTAAAAGAGGATAATTTGTGGAGTAACATTCATATAAAATGACAAATCTATTGCCAAATCATGAATAAATCACTAAATATAATATCAATTAATGTAAGAGGTATGAATGGAGGTGATAAAGCAGAGAAGGTTGTGAATTACATAGCATCTCAGAAATATGACATTATAATTTTAACTGAAACAAAGATTAGTGACCCAACATCCCCATGGATTATTGAAAAACTCGCAAATAAAAATTTATTTTTGTACAAACCTAACATGAAATCATCACAAGGAATGGCAGTGCTAATAAATATGAGCACAGCTATAAGAAATATACAAATAATATTGTTACAAGTAAACTATGTAGTGGTGTCTTTTGTCATTTTTGACCAGCTTCATTACCTAATTGCGGTATATTCGATTTCTAAGGGTAATGATATACCTAATGTGATTCATAGCATTCAGAATAAGTTGTTACAAAAGCCGGGTATTGTTGTGGTGGTAGGTGATTTTAATTGCTTTTACCAGAATATTCCCAAACTCCTATAACAGAAATTGGAAAGGATTACTGTGTACCCATTGAAAATGAAATATGGCAAAGATGCTTATTCATTTTTTAACAGTAGATATTCCTCACTGATTGATTTGTTCTTTGTATCCAGTGCTAAAGTTAAGGACTCATTTATTGATACCTCTTTGGTAGCCTTCTCAGACCACTTAAGAATACTTCTCCAGATAAAGAATTATAGTTTAATTAAAAATAAAAGATATGCCTTTATTATAAAGAACATTAGGAGTGAGATATTTCTTTCGGTTGATCAGATATCTAACATTATCATTGTATCAAATTATTACAATCGGATTTCAAACCTGCCTCCATGTACTGCTTGGCATAAATTCAAAAAATTTATTTCAGACTTGTGCTCTGATAACTCGAATAATATGATGTCCCATAATCAAATGAAAAATAGAATTATAGAGATTAATAAAACAATGAGTGTCATTTCTAAATTGGGAAAAAATAAAGACCTGGTAGGTAAACTACAACAAGAATATAATAATATATATAGCAAAATGCATGAAGATACACATACATTAAGATTAAGGAAATTAATTCTGGGGCTTGGACAAATATTAAAACCAACCATTAATTATGCAAAAATTTATATACCTCACACAAATGGTATAGCATCTATGAAGACAATAGAAGATTCTCTAATATCAGGTGATGAGGTTGATGAGTATATGGTTGAAAGACTGAAACAGACCATGGATAATCAGGACATTGATGGTCATCAATATAGGATAATGACAAAGCAAACAGAGAAGGAATATATTTCATGTCAAGAAATTACAGATGAAATTAATAGATTGAAAATGCAAACAGTATTGGCTAATGATGCGATCCCAGCATCAGTTTATAAACAAATCACTTATCTTATGACAGGGCCTATGTTAAAATATTTTAATCAGATGTTCTCGCAAAGATTTAAATGGCCAAGCATAAATAAAAGAGTAATCTTTAGTGTTAAAAAAGAAAGGAACATATTAATACCTAAATTTGAAGACCTAAGAATATATCGATTGAGGATATAGATTCTAAAATATTGGCTAGAATCCTACAAAGAAAATTGTTTAAAAGTGTCAGTGATAAAATTTCAACAGTGCATCATGCTGTGAAAGGTAAGAGTGATAAATGCAGCTTTTAAAATACAAGAGGCTAGCTAGTATGCCAAGGCCTTGAATCTGACTCAGTACTTTGCATTGAAAATTGACTTTAAATCTGCATTTGACTTGGTTGACTGGGCTTATCTATTTAATGCTCTAAATGGGCTGATAAAAGATGATCAATATTTAATAAATGCAATAATTAATTACATTACTAATAATAAAATTTCTTATAAAAACTTTATGAGGAGGTCGGAGTTCTTTATCCCTAGTAAAGGTATCCCACAGGGTTCTCCATTGGCATCACTCCTATTTGCTATTTATGTGGACCCTATGGTTAAGGAAATAGAAAAAATAATTAACGGAATCTACCTGCCCTATTTGGGAGTTTAAATAAAAGTAATGGCCTTTATAGATGACATAATAATAATTTTCAAAAACATCAATAATATTGATATAGTTATAATTAAGGTTAAAAAATTCCAACAGGCTACAGGATCAGTAGTACAGTTTTCTAAGTTGGCAGCTTGGCAATTGGCAACAGGGAAAAGAATACCAAGTGAGTTGTTAGCTCAGCCTAAGTCATTTCTTGGCCTCCCCCTTTACTTATCCAAAACTAAAATGAATCGTCAGTTAAATTAACTTGTAACAAAAAAAAATAAAATAAAGAATTAATAGTTTTTCATATTTTAAACTCTATGAAGTGACTAGAACCAAGACTTTCAATGCAATTGCAATAGGAGTATTTAGTTATTATGGACCTTGATTGAAACTTTACAACAAAATGATCCTAAAGATTATACAGATAGCAAAGAAGTTCATATGGGGGAAGAAATCTAGCCTCCTCTCAACCTCTGTACTCCATCAATCAATAGATAAAGGTGGGCTTAACTTAGTCGACCCAAAAGCTTATGTTAATTTTATTACTGCCAGGGCATATTTGAATGTAATGAAGGATCAGTCCTTTAGTCCCCAATGGGAGATAAGAATTTACAATGAAATGGGAGCTGAGAGAAGATCACATCTTGCTGACATATTTATAACATACAAAAATTTACAAGATGATCTAAATGTCCAAAGTCTAGATGGAATAAAATATAAAGATTTAACAAAAGGAGATTATCAAAATGAGAATGTGTGGTTGGGGCATTCACTGAAAAATGTTCTTAAAAAATTCCACTTGATAAATATGCCTAAATCAGCCATGAAGTTTATTTTTAAGCTGATAAATGGAATCCTGCCAACTACCTCCTACTTTAATAAAAGGCTGGGGATGTTGGATGATGTGTGTATGTTTTGTAAGAAGAGAAAATGAACATTTACACACCTGTTTGAGGAATGCCAGGCATTCAGGGATATGAGAACACAAGTCTTTCATATACCAATAATAGACCTAAAGGATCTGTTAAAAAGTATGTGATTAGGTTCAATTTACATAACGCAATGGTTATAATCCATGCATTAAAAACAATATGGCTAATTAGATGTTCTTTGGTATTTGACAATAAAAAATTCAACTGGCTGAGAAAGCTGGAGAGAGATTGGAGTGATTACTTTACCCTAGGTTTGAAATATTGGCCAAAGAATACTATAGAATCGGTGTGGGGAGGATCTGCTCTATCCACATGTGAAGTATGGTAGGTGAACATCATTTCCAGTTTAAGAATGTAATGACATGTAAATCACTGAGGAAAATACCCCAAGTATTATGACAGTAGTTGAAGAAATGTTGTTAGAGAAACTTAATATAACCTTAGTAATTATGTAAATTTCATTGGTTTTAATAAAAAATATTACTTTAAATGAAAAAAAAATAATTCTATTCCTCATGTCTCTCCACTTAACTCTCTTCTCTTCACAACTTATATCAATCCCTTTATTTTAAAAATAGAAAGCAAAATTCCAGGAATACATATTCCTATAATTAACCAAATCATTAAGCAAATCTCCTATATGGATGATTTAGTTATTTTTCTTCCATAAAAAAAAATCCTCCATTAACATTGTAGTTAATAATTATACTAACAAGTTTTCAATCCATTTAATAAAAACAAATCTTCTACTTGGAATATTCTTACAGGAAAGACCATTCTCTTTTTTTCTTTATTCCACATAATTTTTTAGGTTTCCCAATACACCTCTCATATAATGCAATGAATTGCTATTCAAAATCAGCTTATTGTTTCAGTAGAAAGCACCATCAATGCATTATCCAAAGCATATCTTTCAATATATGCTAAGGCATCACTAGTTAACATTTTAATATTTCCTGAAATTAATTATTTCTTACTCATAATTAAATTTACTTTTTCATTAAAAAAACAACTTCCTTACTGGAATGAAAAAGCAGTATGTCTAAGCATAAGAAATATGCAATAACATATTAAATTCAATGGTCTCTCATTACATGGCATTTCTACATTTTATTTTCAGAGAGTCATTAAAAAAACGACTAAACTAATTAGTATATTTCCAAGTGTTAATAGTGTAGTTCTTGTTGACTGTATTGACACTCCACCATCCATTAACAATAATTTTAGCAAAACTTTAATAATTCTCATAAGTAAACACACTACTCTCTCACATAATGTTTCTAAATAAACTTAACTATTGGCAAACATATGAAATTGAAAATAATAATAATAATATATCAAATAATAATCAATCTTTCTTGTTATGTAATAACAAATACATTATAAAAAAAGTTCAGATATTCACATCTGGAATCCAAATATCTGGACTTCTTAATTAAAATAAATGTTAAAGCCCTTCCTACAAATTATTTTCTCTTCTATAAGTGCCACTTCATAAATATTGTGCTGGTTAAATGTGTATGCTGGTTTAACCCAGTTCGAAGACTAGGTGAAAGTACCTCAAGGCCACTCATATGTGAGATATAAAAATCAAGAATACTATGGCCTCTGCCCTATTCATCTATTTCCGAGTCTAGCCATCCCAGATATGCATAAATAATTTTCTAACCTGGCCCAAGCTTAGCATCAGGGGAGAGACAATTGACTAGAACTACTTAAGTAACTAAAACAAATGTGGTGTGCCAATAAATATATAATATGAGTGAAATGCTTGTGCTATGCTTGGATCATCGGACAATTAACCTAACAGATTAAGCAAATGAAAGGTTGAAAGAGAAATTATAAGACTAATGCTTTACTTTGAATGATATACTTTGATAAATGATATAATAAATATTATTAAGGTTTTAAATATCTCCGCTATTCCCCAAGTAACACTTAATAAATAATTTTAAAAATGAGGCAGTTTAAATTACATAGGATTCTGTGGCATGGGTATTGCTTTTCCAATTTAATTCAGTTTAACAACTCATATCCTCTCAATAAAGCAAAGTTGAAATAAATATTTCACAAAGCATTATCAGTGCTTTGTGCTATAAAATAATTTAAAATATTAAAAGATTTCCTTTAATAACTAATGTTTAACTTTAAGAATAACTAAGAACAAATATACGCGTTATCGAGAAGGTCGAATTGGTAAAGCAAAAGGAAACTTAAACTAGTATTAAATTATAAATAGTCATTTTAAATTGGAAATATTTTCAAATAAAAAAAATAAATTACACCGCATAAGGAAACTAAAATATATATGTCAAACTGATTTGACTTTATAGAAGGAGGAATAGCGAAGGAGGAAATTTAATTATAAAGAGATGATCAATTTAAAATAAATATAAATATAATATTAAAATTGAAAGATATACATAATGAAAGATAATAAATTAAATGAGAAACATTTAAAGAAAGTTATAGAGTTAAAACAAGGAAAGTAAAAGTTCGTGAGATGATGAAAAGTTACCAGTCCATGTTTTTAATTTGTCCATTTCCCTTGATGTCCTGGCTTGATTGACATTCGTGGATTATTTGTCCAGACAAGGTTATTATGTTTGGAAGCATTTTGACATGTAGGGTGCACATACAGCTTACAGTTCGGTTTCACTATATATTTGACACTCTTACAGAATTTTGATGGATCAGGACCCCAACAGCAGGAAAAGCTGATGGGCTTAGCTGCCGCACATGGTCACATCCACCAGGTTAATATATATTTTGAAGTGTCACATTTTTAAATCAAAAAAAGAATTCTCCGCAAGAACTAGGACACACTGAGTTTCAGCAATAACTTTTAGCACAACTTCGGAGAGTCATAAGACATGGTCACCATAGCAGAAGTAACAGAAATAACTAGAACTCTATCAAATGAACTGACGAGCAGCAGCTAATAACAATCTCAGAATCACTTCAGTAACAATTTCAGAAAAACTTCAAAATCAATCTCTGAATAATAATTTCAGAATAAAGCTCTAAGAATTATAATCTAAGAATCCTCTAAGAATTATTTCAGAATCAAGACCAACAGAAGAATTTTTGAATAAAGATCTCGTTCTTTGTTCTTCCCACCTTTTATACCTTTCCAGTGATACTTTTCTATTGTTTTTCGTAGGATTCTAGATCTTGATAAGCCCCTACACTCTTTTGTTTCAAAGTAACTTTTTGGCTAAAAATAAACTTTAAGTTTTTATTATCAAATCTTTCTTTAATTTCATAATTTGACTTATTAAAAAGGCCATCTTTAATTTGCCCTAAATGAAACACTAAATTGATAATGCAATTACTTTAGGAATGTTGGCAGGCTTATCTTAAAATAAAATCATACGACATATATTTTTTAAACAAATTAAAATATCAATAATTATGAGCTTATAACACTCGTTAAAGAAGTTATATATATTATTAAATTTATTTAAAGCTTAGCGCTTTCAAAGCTCTATGGCTTCATAATCATGGCTGTGTGCAGTTGATAGTGATGAGGGGGAGTATTCAAATTTATGTTAATTAGATGTTTTGGTATTTTATTTAAATATTGTTTGAATTAGTTTGTCCATCTTTTTGAAATGGCAAAACAGGTGTTTTTTCTATTGATTGGTTGGGTGTTATTATTTATGAAATATGCCTCCTTTATTTTGCGGCTATGGTCATTACTCTCTTTGCACTCTATTCTGAGGTTGGTGGGTTCAAATCTGTGTCCAGTAGCTTTTTCATGTTCCACGAATGCTGATATAGACTCCTTGTTGTTCAGTGCCATTTTATACATATATATGTGCTGGGATGCTCTGTTTGTAATGGTACTTTTAGTTTCAACAGAATTTTGCATTTAATCATATATATACGCTTGCCATATGAATGATTTAATTTTTGATCAAATTTACTTTAAATAAATATTTTACACTAAAGAGTTAATTTTATGATCATTAAATATACAAAATAAAACACTTTAATTTTCTATTTAATGCAAAACTCTGTTGATACTTGAATATAAACTTAACCCATGTTTACAATACCGATGAGTTTATAGCAGGCTGTAAAGCATGGATCTAATTTTCGGATCCATTGCTTCAATATAGATCCATTATGTGCCCTCTTTTATAGAAATGAAGAAATGTTGAAACACTTTCATTGGAGCACTTTCTTATGGATTGTTCCTTACTTCTCCCTTGTTGTATTCTTATTATTAGCATGACTCATTCAAGCTTACTAACAATCACTAACCTCATAAAAATATATAGTCTTTTTCCAATATAAAAATTACTAAATTAATACTTTTCACACCCTAGTTGGTAAGATGCTATCTAAGCTTTAATCCCACATCTCACTCTATCTAAAAAAAATTAAAAAACATTAACATCTGAGATCAAACCCATGCACTAGCTGATATTTTTGGAGCTACATTGAATCTATTCTCATTAACAACAACACAGTGACTTGGCTATTGAATATACTAATTAATATATGCATTAAATATATATCTTATTGCCTTTCTATTTGAAATCTTTTTTGTTTCAATAAGACTTGTAAATAATCTCCAATGTATATAGTAAACCTAATAAAGTTAATTTAAAACTAAAGTAGGTGAAGCTTTACATCAGGGGTCCCCAATCTTTTTGCACTTAAGAGCACATTCTATAATATTGGCCAGGTGGCGGGCACCATTTATTTTTTTCAACCAGATAGTGGGCACCATTTATTTTTTCAATGTAAATTTACAGTTGGATATTGTTAATAATACACATAATGTATAAAAAAATATTTTTTTCAAAAATAAAATTTTAACATATAATTAATGTTTTTTATTTTTACGCTGTAAAAGTATAGTATGCCCTACAATTTGATTACAATATAATACAATAATTTATAAGAAATTGTAAAAATTAAATTTATTTGTATCAGATAAATAATTTTTTATCGTGTTCAGATAGCGGTGGGCACACGTAAAATGGTCTGCGGGCGCCATGGTGCCCGCGGGCATAGGGTTGGGGACCCCTGCTTTACATGATAAATAATTAAAAGAAACCGGAAATAAATGAAACATAGTATTTTGAAATTGTGAGAGGCTGGGGGGAGGAGAGCAAGTTTTGTGTCTACACCACTGAACGCATTATGTATTTAAAGGAAGATCTAAAAAAAAAACAACTTATATATATGAAAACATTTATACAATGCATATATATATATATGTTTTGTAAGTTATTATAAACAGGTTTACATTATTTTTCCTGTTAATTTAATGAAGCCATTTTTAGCGTTGTACAAATTAATTACTGTGTTATTTTACATCCCCACCTTCATTTATTTTTTTTAATTACACGAATTATATAAATATTCAATTAAATATAAAAATAACCTCCCTGAGATCACGATAAAAATCTTGAACTTTTAAAATAATTGACAAAACATGGTGGATCAAATGTCAAAATATTGTGATAACCAATTTTTTAAAAAAGAAAAAAAATGTATTTAAAAGCTTTTTTTAAAAAAAGTCTTTAATAGAAATATATATAAAAGCAATTCATGTTATTATGTTATCAGTTATCAGGATTTAAAATGTTTGTTGACCTTAAAAAAAGTGCTTATCAGGTGACTGATCATGTGATAAACCCTTTTGCCGACTCATTTTAAAATGTATGCAAATCTTTCAGTATACATATTTTAAAACATTATCAATAAACTTTCTCTAATTAAAAACAGATTTTCTTTTATCTAATCTTTAAAACAGTAATATAAATAGTCAAATAAAAAATAATCATAGATCACATGAACCCATTCTTTTAAGCTTGTAAAATATAAACAATGAGCATTGCCAATTCCACTATAGATAACTTTTAGATAAATGCTGGCTTTGGGCTGGTGTTTTTAGATATAGTGTCTGAAACTACCCTAGCGCCTCTCTGAGGAATGCCAAAGCACGAAACCATGGTTAGAGGTTGGGGAGGGGGGAATTTCCTGATAGATATGTTAAATGCTTTCTCTGGCTAAGCATTTATCACAAAGCTTGTTGAGCAATTGGCAATGCTCATTGTTTAGTAATATATTATAATTTGCTTTTTAATTGCTTTTTAACATTTGATTGATCCTTGGACTGCATGGCCTGCCATAATAAATTTTTGTGGATTTAGTTCAAAATGCAAGTTTTATTAAAACTTCAGTTTGCATAGTATAAATATTAAATATTATATATTACCATAATGCAGAATATAAGGCTTTATAACAAAAAATAGTAAAGCTTAAAAACAACAAATTAAACATTTTAAATATTTACAAATTGTGGGTTTTGTGATAGATAAGTTTTAATGTGGATGATTTAGCAAGAGCTTTATCACATTATTTATAAAATTATATATTTTTAATAATTGTATTATATTACTCATAAAATTATGATTAATATATTATCAGTTACCTATGACAATTAATTGCACAATATTGTATCATTACCAAAAAATAAGAGTTTTTTTTTTTATATTGCACCCATCTGTTTACAAACAATATATCCTAAATATAATTTCTTTCATCATAAATAATAAAAGGTACTTATATATTAGTTCAGTGGTGAGATTTCACATATGTATTAGTCTGGCAATATTTATTTGGAAAAAATGAGGACAATAACTTTATTTACTAAAAATTTACTTGTCTTGAATTGGTGGTCGAGAGATCAGCGTGACTGCCTTGCACTAGCAGGCAGTTGCCTGGGTTGTGGGTTCGCACCCCGGCCAATGCTATGACACTTAAAAAAAAATAATAATAAATAAAAAAAAACAAGCATTTAATTTTTTTGTGATAAATTATCTTCCACTAGCTAAATTTATAAAGATTTTTTATTTTGAAAAATGACCACATAACTTTATTTAGTAAAAATTAAACAAACATATATTTACGTTATTTGTGAGAAATGATTTTTCAACTAGTAAAGTTTTAACAATCTAATTTTTTTACAAATGGTATCAAACAAAAAAAAAATACAACATATATTTAAGTATGCAATTTCTGTCCATCTACAAAATGTTATTTCTTAGCATTATTGCTGTGCATTAAACTTTCTTACCTCAAATCACATTCTATTACCAATGGCTACTCCCTTTCAACAATTCTGAACAAAATACCATCATTGTTTCACCATAAAATTAGCACAAAACCTATATCTGTAATGGTCATATCTGTACACTCATGCAACAGAATCCAAAGTTTTGGCAAATTCCCCAAAGCTGATCTAGATGAGGGGTTGAGATCTCAAATCAGATTGCACATTAGCTCCTTAACCAATGCTCCCAGATTTACTATCCTATGAATGACCTATATGCAGTTACACTTGGGGTTTTTTAGTTCACATGCCAGCAGTAGCAAAGGGTAAAACATGAGACTCATGGGAAAAAATGACTCTTAATAGCTGTGACTCAATTAATAATTTGATAATCAACTCAGATTGACAATGCATAGTTACTTAATTCACTTTTAAATAAACTAGAATTAATGTGATTTGAATGGATTGAAACGAACTATGAAAAATTATGTTAAACAATATTATATTCTATATCTTTTAATAAAACAAATCAATTATTAAGACAGCTCCCTCTGTGCATTGAAATTCACTGCAGGTGTTACAATTAGATGATTAAGTGAGTTACAGAATTTTATCTTACGCACTGGACAATTAAATCGGAACTTATTCTGTTAACAACTTTATTACATTATAATATATGGTTTTAATTATACCTAATTTATTCTATGAGGTGCCTATAAGGTCTGCGAACAGTTAACTTGCAAGAAAGACCATAAAAAATTATATTCACTCTAGGTACCTCGAAGTTAGCCTAAATTAGCTTCCTATATGGATTATTATTATATAGCTAGATCGTGCATTCAAATAAAATGATGAGACAAACTGGGATCTTTTGTAGTAAAGTTTCTGATACTATTGTGCTATACTAACAAATATAATGGGATCTTGGGTGTGTATTTATTCAGGGGATCTATCAACTCAATGATCGGTTTCCATGAACCGTATGATTTGCTATGATAAGAGAACACTTGGTTTTGGTGATCTGATCAGCTTGAAACATTATCATCTGGACTCTCATGTTCCAGTTCTAAGGAGAGCTATCAGAAAACGAATAGGAAATGATCTTATACTAAATCCCCTTTAATAAATATATATAGCAAGGCATATATGCATGTGTGCATGCTTTATAAAGAACACACTCACCACATGAATAATAATTATTAAATCTAAAATTGTGCTTAAATCTATAGTTTCTTTTTACCAAACTATTGTATACCAGTTCATAAGTTTAGCATACACGAACATGCCAAATGGGGTTAATTAAGTGGTCTAGCTTATAATCAATCCCATTATAATTTTAGGGAGGAATAAAGCATAATAAAGATTTATGTATTTAATTTAAATATGCTTTAGAACTTTAAGGAACAATCATGTCCAAATAAGTTACTAGAACAAATTGTAAACAGAGACCAAAAAGACTATTTTTAAATAAACTTGTAAACATATTTACTCTTTTATATATCAGTGCCAATCTATTTTGTGTGATCAAAGAAAATTTACATCTCTTTGACCATATATATTGTAATCAAATCAGACAAAATAAATTGGCATTGATATATGAAAGAATACAAGTTTATTTAAAAATGGTTCTTTAGAATTTATTTGCAATTTGTCCTAGTAGCATATTCAGATGAGATTGTTTTATAACATATTTATATTCCTAAATGTTACATAATTAATCAGTAGTAAAACCCATATATGTATGATTAAAATTGTTAGTATTTTAGTATATACATCCTAGCATATACACATATAAATATATTTATAAGCTCTAAAAGTAAAAGCATCAATAATATGATTTGAGTAGTTTTCACTATTTGGACATGCAACTGTATTCAAACTACATTGAAACATATTTTGTTACATTACTTTTAAGGAAATTTATTTAGTGTTTTTATAAGTTACACATGGAAAACTATTTTTTAAAATAAATTGGCTTTTTCTCTTTTTTTTTTTGCTGACAAAAATTCAAGCCATCACAATTGAGAAAAGAGGAGAATTACATCAAGTTTTCAGCTCTAATGAGTTAATCACCCCAATTAATAATAAAAGAAGACTGTACACAAAAATGAAAGGCAGGTTATTAAATTAATGGCATGATTGTACTTCTAAAAAAACTTTGATCATTCTTTTACTTTCACTTTTTTGAAGCACAGTAACTAATATTGTTCACAACACATATTTCTTGAATATTTATAAGTTTAATACAAGCTTTTTAACGTGAAACGTAATTTTATTTTGTGTCACATTTATTTAACTATAGTTATTTATTATTGAAAAATATATGATTCAGTAGAAAACATCAAGTGTTGCTAACACATGATTATAAATAGGCAACATTTTTTCAAAGCTATTTCTCAAATTCCTTTTAGTGCAGTTCACAGAGTGATAGATTCTAACGATGTGTGGTGTGCAAACATCACATGACCTTATGAGTAACTAACCATTCTACTATTTTATTTGTAAAGTTAAAACTGTCAGCAGTTAGTTTGAGATCATCTATACTTATCGAAAAGTCAAAATGAAAACATAAGCTGGTAATTAGCCATTTCAACTTGTAGCTAGAAGAATTTAATATAAATAAATAATCAAACAGCTTTCATGCTCAAGAGTTCATAAGAAGTTTGAGCACTAAAAAGGCCAGCACTAATTTGAGGATGTTGTACTCTACAGTCTGATACTCTATCACTGAACTAAACTATGCAGGGCAATCTAAATATTGAAAAAATAAGGGTGGTAGTGTGTACCCATAACATTTGTTTATTATGAAGAATTTGATACCTTGCATGGTTGAATGCAGTGGAAGACTGAATTCCAATTCTTTCAGTCTTAGTGTTTAGATGTCATATGACTTCTTCAGTGATGAATCATAAGCTTTTTGTTTTCATTTTGAACTTTGATTAGAGTGGAATTTAATCATAAAGTTTTAATGGAGATTCAATATAAAAATATATTTGATAAATTCATGTCTAGGTGCTAAACTCCACTAATGTGATGTTAAAGAATTAGATATTATAGATTTAGGCTTTGATCCAGGAACTTTTAGATGTCCTTTATACATTGATAAAATTATAAAAACTTAAAACAAATTCACCCTTCTTATTCCTGTTACAATGCTTATTTTATTAAGATTAATCAACATTACAGTTTTGATTGACCAGGAATCTTCTTCAGAGCTATAAGTAAGAACCAATACTAACCATTGATATTAATTAGCTCTGAAGAAGATTGATAGTTAAGTATTGTAACAGTAACAAGAAAGGTGAACTTGTTTAATTTTTTATTTTTAATTTTAGGTGTTAAATCTATTTGTTCAACCATTACTTCAAGTCATGTAAAGCATAAAAAATATCTCAATTAAGACAAATATGAGAATTGTTCACACATTAATATTTTTTATGTTAATGCAACTTTTAAAAAGCCCACTTTAATAAAAGCCTTTCTGCAACAGCTTTTCTTAGATGAATGATGAAGGATATAGCAGTAATTAAATACACTTGCTAGCAGATTTCCTTCTTTATATTTTATCTTCTAGCTAAAAATAGCTAATTAATCATTTATTGGCATATATTCAATAATTAACTAGATTGGCTATGAGCTTGTTACCTAAAAAAACTCAAACCAAGTTTACTCAATCTGGTTTCAAACCCAGGATTTATCAACATGGAAGGCAGATATTGTACTATTAGACTTTGGGGGTAATGTTGTGAAAGTTAAACTTTTAGATATAAATAAAAGACAGTAGTTGTTTTTCAACTGTTCTTTGGGGCAGGGGTGGGCAAATAGCAGCCTGCTAAGATTTTTTTGCAGCCTGCCAAGACAGACAGAAAAATCCATCTTGAACCAAGATTTCCTTCCAATGCACAATCGAAGATTCGTATCATATTTTCCACTGGGATGGCCATGTCAATACACATGAACAGTGTAGATATGATGTACAATGATTTTTCCAGTTGATCTGGGTAATTTAAATTTTGTCTTTGCAACAGTAAATATATAAATTTCCAACTTTAGTGAAACCATGAACCCTCCGAAAAAACATAAAATCAGTGATGAATGTTGTGTGTTTAATGAAGAATGGACAAGCAAATATTTTTTTATTAATACAGGGAATAAAGCAGTGTGTTTATTGCATCATGAAAAAAAGGTACAGCCCTCCACTTCTACAAAGTGGCCCCCAAGCCAAAACAACTGCCCACCCCTGCTCTGGGGGGGGGGGATGCATAAAATTGGACAGTAAAAAAAAAAAAAAAGGAAACAAATTATTAAAAAAATTAATGTTTATTATTTATTAAAAGCCAAAATATTAAAAACAAAATACCAGAATAAAAATTGTTATATTTTGGATACATTATGAAGATTGATAGATTAAAAAAAAAGTTGATTCTTAATAAAACTGACGCTAAAAAACAAGCAAGTACATAAAATGAGGAAATGGAATATTGCAGCCCATAAAGTTACATCCAAAAGAGCTTTACTCTATCGAGTCAAGTGGAAAGTAAAGGATTTTATATGTGAACTCACTGAGAATCAGTGGTAATGGAATAAAATAACAATAGTTGAAAAGGATTCTTGGTGAGTTCAAATCCACACTGAATAATCTTAAAGTATTTTTCTTCCAGCTTCCAGTCCTGATAACCATTCATTATTTTTTAATAAATGGATGTCTAACTATTCTTAATAAGAAATTAAATATAGACAAAAAACTATCGCAGTCTTATCAATCAGAGTCATGTGACTACTACCTTCTTCACCATACCTTTATGAAAATCTGTTGTAAAACCTTTGCCCTGCAATAAAATTTTTAAATCTGTTTAATGATTGAATTCAGAAATTATTATATTCCTGTTTGTCTGCAATACCTTTTATTACCAGTTAATAGCAACAATGAGAATTGTAAGTATCTGTGTGATTTGGGGCAGTTATAAACTGGCAGATTCTAAAACTCAAAATACAAGGAACACGTCTTCTGTAACAAACCATTCAGTTGTGTTTCTTCTGCATGGTTTAATGCAATTGTAGAGTGGTAGGTTTTGGAATTAAAAAATTTTTGAATCCTCTCTCTAGATCTGTCATTTCCTGTTTTGGAACTTCTTATCTATTCTCAAGCAATAAACAATTTTTATTATATTTTAATAGTATATGCAAGGTATATTTCATCTTTACTGATGTGACAGCTAGTTTTTTTTTTGGTTAATGAACTGTGATGTACTTACTCTCTGCTGAAACTTTTTTTTCCATATGTCAAATGCGTTGACCGGAAGCGAACCCGGGCCAGCTGTTTGACAAAAAATTCAAAAGAATATATTAAAAAAAAATTATTTTGTGGAATGATGTAGGAAAAAAGTTAAATTGTTTTATCTTTAGTAATATCATGTGATATTTTAGTGCCGAAACAATAGCTTAGCCTTGATCCAGTTATATTTTGTTTTTCAGTCCATTAATCTAGCGTAGTGCTAAAGTATGCAAGATATGTATGTAAAATATATAATGAATTTAAAATGTTAATATTTTTTAAAAAGTTAAATATATGTATAAAAATAAAAATTTAATATTTATCAAAATTATTGCATTCTGGAAATCTTTCTTTGGAATCACTCAACTAGAACTAAATGGGTTAAACTTTGATTATTAACGTTGGAGAGGCTGCTATACATTTTCCAAAGTTTTAAAAATATATATTATTTGAAATAATCTATACATCTCTTTTTCTCCTAAGTAATATTTTAATAGATTGCCAGACAATTCTTACGAACTGGAGGGCGAGAATTTTTTTTTTTCCAGCTGAAGAAATAAAAAGAATTCAGAGAGAAAATGATTGCAAATTGAAGTACATTAATTTTGTATTTTCAACACTGTGATAGCTGGAGCATGCCGCTCTCAGAATCAGTTTTGACAAAAAAAAGGGGATCCTACTCAGAGCCATGTCTTAATCATAGCCTTTCTGAACCCAAATACAAAAATAAAAGATTTTTCATTATGAAACTGATGTGGCATGCATAGCTGCCTAACCTCAATTTTTGCTCAGAAGTAAGGAGAAACAGCAGCTTCTCTAACTCTGATTGTTTCCATGCCTAGAAGCAAATTCTGAATACAAATAGTTGAAGTAAAGATTTTTCAATCATCATATTGAAAAATTAATCAGATGTGTCTATAATTGTTGTTGTACTCGAAGAGGAAAAATACAAGTAATATATTATGTAGTTCAAAGAATTATAAGGATTGCGTTCATTATTGGATTATTTGCGCATGTATTATATATATATGTAACAATGCAGTCGATATTAGCATAAGACTAGAGGCAAATATATATAACAGAAGAAATCTTTCAATAGTCAGCTTATCATTTAATTTTTTATTGAACATAACGTCTGTTTTCTTATGCTTACGTGCCCGCATAAATAACACATTTATTTAGCTTTCTTTACATATGTATATATAAAGAAGAGAAAGAGAGAATAAGATATGCTTTGGTGCTTAAAAGGAGCGTGTCATACTGATTAACTCTTATAAGGATTAAAGTATTTCTTTACTCTCTCTTCTATATATTTTACGGTGTGTGTGATGTAGTCTCCGCTCGTTCAAATAGATCGGTAGAATGCCAATCCTGTTCTTTATAGCACTCGAGTGTCACATGATCTCCTAAGTAACTTCCTATTCCATTATTTATTCATTTAGTGTGCAGTTGGTAGAAGTCCCAAGATTGATTTTGGCGCTCGAACGTCTTATAAACTCCCGAGCATTAAAGCCACACGAATCTTTTTTGATTCCGTTATATAAATAAAAATAAAGTGCTTTAATGTTTAATAGGTTAATAATATATATAAGGAATGAATCCTAAAATACTGTGACTTCTAACATGAAAATAATGTTTTTAAAAATAAATAAATAAAGCAGTACTTTTAAAAAATTAATTCCTTTAAAAAAAAATTAGAAGTTTATCACATTATCATAGATTTTTTTAATACTTATTCCTTTTATTAAAAACATAACAAAGCCCACGTGACTAGTTTGAAGAATAAATACTTTAATGTTTAAGCAATTATTTATTTATATATTTAAAACCTATCCATAGAGTCTTTAAAAAATATTGTTTATATTTTTAACTAGATAGCAAATTACATTTTAAAAAGTCATTTTATTTTTTTTCCATTATCTTTTTTATTATAGAAAATCCTTAGAGAAGAATGTTTTCAAATACCGATTATTATTTTCAGTTTAAATATCGATAAAAAGAAAATAGTTTGGCTTTATTTTATGCGTCGATAAAAATAAAAGTGCTTTCAGATAGTTCAATACGAGCAAAAGATTAGCCACCAATCCTCTCTAGATGAATAGTAAAAGCGAAGATAATAACTCATTAGACTTTCCAATTGCTGAATAATGAGATTTTAAGTGTATTTTTTATCATTACTTTAAATTAGCCTTTGACCAACCAATATTGCATTGATTGCCGAGTTGACTCGAGATGGCTGTCTAAAAGAAAAATCATAAACCTGATTAGATCCTAAAGAAATTTTCAAATGATTTCCAGTCAAGACTTGGAAACAGGTTATGATATAATAGCTGGATAGTCTATCTTGTCATCATGATGCTTGCTACATTTATATCTACTATAGTCACTAACAACAACACTTGCAAATGAGTACAGGCAATCCAGCTCCAAGAGGAAAACATAAAAAGACAAAATAACTAATGATGAAAGTAATCAAATGGATTTACTGCTCAAGAGTTCATAAAAAGTTCAAGTACTGGAAGAATCAGTACTGGAATCTATCTGAGAACACCACATTCTGAATCTGAAACTCTACCACAGTAGATGATTATACAAACCATATATCCACAAATGTACCACACTATTCCATTATGATGTCTTTTAATTTAAAAAAAAAAATTGTTTTAAATACTTCACTCTAATATATTCTAATCTTTGTCATATCTTTCCAATAAAACAGAATTTCTTTGAGATAGTATTTGTATACCTAACAATATATAACATCAATCATTTGTCAGGACTTGACTCATGAAACAGGCAAAACTCACCATACATATTGCCACTCACTGCAATCTAGAGTAATCAATGGATGCCAGAAGGCTTGTGCATAAAATCCCCATCTAGTGCCTACTCATCCAATATCCCCAGACTAGTTTCTGGCTTGTGGCCTTTATCAATGAGGAGCCTTGGATCTGAGAGCATTGCACCTAGATCTTATGATCTAATGCAACCCTCCAGTAGTCCCTTTTATCTCTACTTAACTACAAAACTATGAGTCTTAAATTGAAAACATCTTAATATTTTCAATCCAAGCTCATCAGCTTATATAGTCATATCTGAACTCAGTTCAGATCCATACATTTTGGTGTCCTTTGTTCTTTAATAACCATAGCCACCACTATCCTATTAGGCATGATTAGTCTGGGATATTGGATGAGTAGGACAATAGATGGGGATTTTATGCACAAGCCTTCTGGCATCCATTAATTACTCTAGTTTGCAGTGAGTGGCAATACGTATAATGAATTTTGCCTGTTTTAATAACAGTTATAAGCAAGCATAAGAAATGGTGATCATGTGATGTTTATTGACTAGTTTCATGTATATCAAGACTGAATTCTGAATATTAAAAAAAGGCATATTTGTTATTTATATGGATAATTAGAGTACCAAACATTCCATACAGTAGTGCCACCAAGTACAAGCCTTCATCAATCAATGGATGCAGGAAGGTTTGCACGTAAAAGCCCTATCTACTGTCTACTCATCCAGCATCCTCAGATTAGTTTCTAGCTTGTGATTTTCATCAGCAAGAAGCCTTGGATTTGGGAGTATTGCACCAAGATATTAGGACCTAATGCCACCCTTCAACATTCATCTTTTACTTATTTGGTTAACTATAAAGCTAGGAGCTCAAGATGAAAACACCACAATGTTTCTAATACAAGCTCATCTGGTGGTATAGTCATACAGATTTGAATCAAATAGGTAAAAGGTGGCTGCTGAGGGTTGTATTAGGTCTTAAGATACTCATATTCAAGACTCTTCACTGATGAAAGCAACAAGCTAGAAACTAGTCTGGAGATGTTGGATGAGTAGGCACTAGATAGGGATTTTATACACAAACCTTCCTGCATTTATTGATTATGAAGGCTTGCATTTGGTAGCGCTACTGTGTGGAAAGATTGGACTCTTATTAAACAGCATGTGTAAGCATATGAAATGGTGATCATGTGTGGTTTTGATAGTTTTACATGCATAATATATATTAGGACAAAAATGTATTTTGAAAAAAGGATAAATTATTCTATTATTTATTGTTTAACCAATAATAAAATATCATGTGATCTCTATTAGATTATTTCACATTTATGTTAAAAGTTTAAAAAAATGTTAGAAAACTATAAGAGACCATACTTTGAAGCTTCTTTAGATTTACAAATTATTTTAAAAAGAAATTTTTGAAATTAATTTTTAAAATAATTTATAAAATTCCCTCTTTTTCCAGAGAATAAAATGTAAAAGTTTTTCTCTAAATTAATGAGTTAAATCTTTTTTTTTTTTTTTAAATCTAAACTCAAATTAAAAAAATTACATATTAATGAATTTCACTGCATAATTAACAATTAAAAATTAAAACGAAAAGATTAACATAATTAATTTATTAAAAATGATGCTTTTAATTTGTTTATTTTTTTTAAAAATAAAAATAAAACCATAGCTATAATGATTAATACGAATTCATTGTCATGAATAATTTGTTTCTGATTTATAATTGTTATACACTCGTTATAATCGCTCATTGTAGTCGAGTATTAAGAAAAGGTAATAATATTTAATATTCAAAATTTTTACATTGCTTGGAATTGTCATGCATTCGTTAAAATCCAGTATGAAGAAAAGATAATATTTAAGTTTTGGTCTTAATACTCGATTATTAACGAGTGTATAAATTACACTGTAACGAACTGCGCATGACATTTTCACATATATAGTAATAGAATCTGAAAGTGAATACTAACATATGATATGCGGCGTGTTAAAAACCAACTTATTTAACAAAAATAAAAATAATTTAAAATTTATCCTAAATTATTAAATTGTGAAAATATTTAAAATATATTCAAAACGAATACTTCTTTCTAGTGATAATTGATTTTCAAATCTGACTAAAACAATATTAATACTTAGTTACCTTCAGATATTTTAAACCAGTTTTTACTTCAAAGAAAATAATTTTTAAGGTATCACAATTCAAATCTTTTGATTTATTAGTTTTATTACATAACTAAATTAGTTCATGTGTACTTCAGTCAATATGGTTTGTAATATTTCCCAGAATGCTAAACTACATTAGTTATTTACCATAACAGATTTAAGATCACAGAGATATCAATCAAATATAGGAAAAATATTGAATTGAAATGATCAAGACAGGCTTTGATCAATAACAAGATATTAGTCAAAGTACATTTTCAAAAACAGACTATTTTGTCATTTATACTTTAGTTTAATTCAACTTTTTATATACTAACAAATATAAATTAATGGAGTAAATCACTACGTAATGGAAAATACACCTTGATTTAAATATATATTTTCAAAAGACAGATTTTATTTATAATGATAATATCCTAAGCATTAAATATATATAATTTATAAAAAAAATTATTATAAATAAAAATTAGAAAGTATATTTAGTAGATTACATCGTTTTTAGCTTACCCATGTTCTTGCTTATATATATATATAAACCAATCTTTTCGTACTTTAAACAAGGTCCAATGAAAATTACTTTTTGCATTAAAATTTTGCTGAGAATGTTTTGACTATCTTAGAACTAATTTATAGACTCTTTGATGATTCAATTGTCTTGGTTTTTATAGATGATAACATTGATGAATTTTATTATAACTTCTGCTTAATTTTAACAACACATATATAGGTAAACTTCTGCAGACTTTTAAAACTTTGGTCATTTGCATTTAGGTGGTACTGTCACACTAACCACTCTGCTACTAATAATAGTTAAAATATAGTTTGAATTGTTGCAAAGACATTTGATATTTAATATTAGATGATGGAAATACCCCAACACGTAATTACTAATATCCTCCATGCTGCTTTTTTGCAAATCTAAAATTCACTTGAATTAAAAATTGATTTTCTAATTTCTAATAATCATTTTTTTCTTAGTTATTAAAAAATGAGGTTTTTTTGACACCAAATTTTTTAAGGAGAGTAATCCAAGAATTAGGTAAATTATAAAATTATCAAATTTTAAGAATTAAACCAATATTGGAATTAGTTTAATTAAAAGAAGACGCTCACTAGTTCTAAGATATGGACTTTAATTGAAAACATATTTAGAAAATATTTAAATAAAACAAATTAAGCCCGATATATATTTTCAATTAAATAATGCCATGAATTTTAAATTTACAAAGTTTAACATGATTTTTTTTTTTAAAAAAAAAAACACCTTAATTTAGTAATCTTTCTTTGACAATGAAAAGAAATATAAAATAGAAAGTTCTAATGATTTTAACAAGCCCATAAATAATTTACAGCTTATCACATATGTAACACTGATAATATAAACAGTACTTACCAAATAACCAAGATTCAAAAATCTTACTGTGATAATTCACAAATCAGATCTCAAAAAGATCAATTAAATGATGTAAGAAAAGGTGGGCATTATTTGCTAGTTAATTTAAATGACTTTTGGGGATCTAGCTTGTGAATTAATATAATAACATTTTCAGCATTGGTTGTTCATGAATAGATTTAAAGTATAAAAGTGATATATATATATATCATTATTAAGATAGAACATTAATAAACTTTTATCCTAGAAAAAAAGAATGAAATCATGACAGGATTTATAAAAAATAATTTCTACAAATATGTTTAATAAAAATATAGATGGCGTAACTGACTCAATTGATGAAGGTTTAATAAAAATACAGGTGACATGACTGGCTCAAGTGCTGAAGGTTTCTTGATTGAATTTCAAACCACCACTTATGATTCTAAAATGTTACTTCCTTCTGAGAAATGTACCATTTCATTATAATAAAAATATTAGAAATAGCACACCATAAAATCCATACATATTGTCATTATAGTGTTTGTGTTGAGATAATATAACACTAAATATAGTAAGATGAGAAATACATGACTGAATGGATATGTGAGAGAGAAAATGAACCACTGAGAAATGATTTATGATACCACAGATAAATAGAATCATATGAAATTTATGTACTTAAGTTTCTAATTTTTTCATTTAATAATTGTTTCTAACTAAATCTGTATAAATACTATTGTACATGTAAATAATATAAATTTACAGTAAAGAATTATTGAAATAAAAAAGTTTTAATATTGTGCATATTTTTAAATTTCAGTATTCAGTCATAAGCAACTGCTCTTAAATGAATATGCCTGTTCTAACATTAAAAGAAAGAGAATGTCAAGCATCGGTAACCGAGATGTCAGCACAGGTTGCTGTGGGTTCGCTGCCTAGCCGATGCTTTGATATATGGCAAAAAAGAAGAGAATAAAAGAGAGAAAAAGAATATGGAAATTTTATAATTTTTTTATAAACATAACTCTGTAATCTTAAATTTGTTAACATATATCACATGATGAGTCTTTAATCTTACTTGATGTTGCTTTCCATTAATTAATTTATAGTTTTTTTTTCTGAAAAATATCAATATCTTGCAGCTTGATATCGTCAGCATTTAAAAATTATTTTTTGCCGAGATTAAAAATTCCTGATGTTGTAAGCTTAGGCTCTTATCATGTGAAATAATATTTTTGAATCATTTAAAAATCACATGATGACATTGTTTAATGCTTACATAAGCTGTTAAAACAATAAAAAATTTCTCTGTACAATAGTGTCATCTAATGCAAGCTGTGATAATCAACAGAAATTAGATTATGTATTTTAATCCTTAACCAGGGCCTTATCATCCAATATCCCCAGATTAGTTCCTAATTTATGGCTTTCATCAATGAGGAACATTGGATGTGAGAGCATTGCAATTGAATTTTTGGGTCTAATGCACCCCTCCAACACCTACCTTTTACCTTTTTGGTTAACTATAAAGTTATCAGCATAGAATGAAAACGCAATAAGATTTTCAATCCAAGCTAAAAAAGGGGTCATGTAATGCCAATGATTTAATACTAATCTTAGTCAAAGGATAAAGGTGACTATAGTTATTGAAAAAATGAGACATGCCAAAATATACATATATTGAACTAGATTCATATTTGTATAACTATACAAGTAAATGAGATTGGATTGGAAACATTGTGTTTTTATTTTGGGCTAAAAGTTTTATGGTTAAAAAGGGTAAAGGGTGGGGCTGTAGGGATGCATTAGGTATTAAAGATACAGGTGCACTACTCTCAGATCCAAGGCTCCAAGTTAGAAATTGGTCTGGAGATATTGGATGAAAAGGCACTGGATAAAAATTAAAATGCACAATGTTCTAGCATCTATTTTACTGGAGATTGTACTAAGTGGCATTATTGTACGGAGAAATTTGTTATTGTCTAAAATATTATTTGGTATATTAATTTACATATATATTTATTTTTTAAAAGCAAAATTTTAAAAATAAATAATCAAGTCACTCTATTCCTCAGAAGTTCATAAGTATCAGAAGTAATACAGAAGAGTATCATTTAATAAGCTGAAGCAATAGAGTTTGCCACTCTAACATTACACCCAAAACTTTGATATACTTTTGTTGACAACTACTAAATTAAGAATGTTTAAGTTTTCTACCCAAAATTATAGAGTAATTAGAAACCAGAACACTAATTATATTTCAAATCATAACATTTGATTATTACAAGTGTAATTAAATTGATCACTTCCTTTATTTTGCTATAATATTGTATATAAATATAATTTGTCCACCTTACTTGAAACACTTTCTAGAAAAAACATTATACACATTCTGATGTTTTGACTGTTTTGCAGTTTTCCTCAGAGCCATCCCTCTTGGAAATTTCCCAAAATAGGTCTTTTTTTAGAATTTTTTAAGAAAATGAAAGCTCAACAGGCAAAACTCTGCAGTGCCACCCTGTGCCAACCAGAGTAATCAATGTATGCCAGAAGGCTAGTGCATAAAATCCCCATTTAGTGCCTACTCATCCAACATCTCTAGACTAATTTCTGGCTTGTGGCCTTCATCAGTTGATTACTCTGGTTGGCACAGGATGGCACTACTGTATGGAGAGTTTTGCCTGTTTAATAACAGTTATTAACTAGCATAAGAGAAGGTGATCGTGTGATGTTTAGTGGTTTAAAATGAAAGCTCTGTTAAAGACTGCAAGACAGTAGAAACATCAGATTGTGTGTGTATATATATGATAAAAACTTTTTTTTTGCTAAAAAGTGTTTAAAGTAAAATGAACAAATTGTATTTATATAACATTTGGTCATCATCATCAGATTGTTACTTTTTGTCATTTTTAAAAAAAAATTATTTTATTATCTCCATTTAAAGCTATATAATAAATTTTAATAATTATATTTAGTCTGCCAAAATCTTTAATCTACTATATTAGCTAATGATATTTATTTAATAGCTTTTTCTAAAAACTGATAAAGTACATTATTACCTTTTACTTTCATTAATCTGTTTTTATGGAATATTTTTCTCAAGTTTCTTTTTGATTAATGGCATTTTCTTTGACTTTAGTGAATTGTATTTAAATTCAATAATTCTACAGTATTTTTTAAAACTTTTATAGGAATTATTGAAAAGAAAAAAGAAATTAAATCAATAAAATGATCTTAAAGCTTTTTTTTTTTTTTTTAAAAAAAAAAAAAAAGGTCAAAGAATTCTAATCTTAGTAAAAATTATATAAAAATTTTGATGAATGAGATTTAATAATAAAAACCATGGTAAATTGGCTTTAATCTTTGTAAAAAAAATTTGGCATGCCCTGTCTATTATATACATATCAGATATACCCTGTCTATAAAAAGGCCATGGATTTTTTAATTGGTTGCTTTAACAAATTATTTTTAAGATTCAATGTAAATTAAACAAAAGATTTTAATATTATATAAATAAATGTGAGAAATTCACAATTGAAAAAAAAAGTGTTTGAAATAGCCTGACCTGTTTGGTTCATTTCAGAAATGTATCCAGAAAGGTAATAATAAAGCTAAATTTAAAATTTTAAATATGCCTGTTATATTTGATATGTGAATTTAATAGCATTATAGACAGCTATAAAAATTACAATTTATTAATGGTGGAATTACTTCCTTCACGTAAAATATGTTTCTTAATAAAAATTATGGATTATTAAATATAAAGGACGAAATTACCTCCTTTGTATAAAATGCTCTAATATAAATTACGATTTAGTTAGTTGTAGTTATTTATTTATAAAAACAAATATAACATTTTTTTATTTTTTTAATTGTGAATTTGACAGCATTATGGACAAATTTAATAGTTTTTTAAACTGGTTGTGAATTTGACATTACGGACAAACATTCACATGGATTTCATATATAATGATGATGTAGAAATCATAGCCTAACTATATATAATGTATGTTATATATCTAAATACATTAAAGTGCAGGCAGTAGCAAAAACTAAGTACAACTTGAATATTAATTAGCTAAACACTTTCAAGAAGTTTATCTTCTCATAATCATAGCAAGTGAGTTGTGTGAGCACAATAGAAAATGTATGTGACAAATATTTAAATATATGCAAAGTGGATGAGAGAGTTTACTTTTTGGAGAGAGAGAGAGAAGTATGCTTCTGTCTGGTTTATAGTGTAGATGTTCTTAGCTATAAGTCATGCTTCTTTAATTTTATATTTAGAATGATAGCTTTCTATGCATGTGATGGAATCAGAAGACAGTTCAAATATATGACCAATAGACCTTTGATGTTTTAAAAATATGGAATTATATTCAAGTTTATTCAGAGCTCTTTTGTAGAAATAATAGTGCTAAAAGACATGAGTGGAGAGAGATGTGTGGGATTCACCATAATATCTGGCACTGCAGCTGGTTTGGGGGCATAGGATCTTGTACACTGTGAGGAGTCTGATTGGAGGATAGGCAGTCATTTGAATTGTTAATTAATCTATTGGTTGAAGAGGAAGTATGAAAACTTAGCTTGAAAGAATAAGAGGTTTTAGTAAAGCTTTTAGTAGTATTATTTATATTTATAGTACAGAAGACTTTTTAACATGTATATATAGCAATATACACACACCTATAGTGAATGCATCATTTAGTCTTGTGGTAGAGTGTCAGACTCTGGAGTTTAAGGTTATCACACCAATTCCAGTTTTGACATCTACCATATTCCATATTAACTGATGTTCAAAGTTTATTTCTGGGTTAGAGACAATCTTTGCTTTAGTAAATGATTAATTATAATCATTACTGTATTTATCTGAAGTAGATGGTAACAAAGTTGTGGGTGGAATATGTTTAACACCTGTAAATCACAATGGAATAATCTAATTTACTATTGATAAAAACATAATAGATGACAAATGATCCCAAAATGCTGAACCACTACTCATAATTTGACCCAGGTTACATTCTCTCATATATATCTTTAATAATAAAGATATATATATAAAGTAAGCTGGGCCAACTGATGAGTACTAGTTCAACATTGAAATGCATTTCACAGTCATTTGTCTTTATTGTATCTTTATTCATATGCTTCCAAAAGTTTGTGTGGAAATTATTTAGTATATTTATAAGTACAATTATTTCATATTAAAAAAATATTCCAACAATAACAACAAAAAAAGGCAAAATAAAAATTACAAAGTTATCTTTTAAAAAAAATTAAATGAAAGAAATAGAAATAGCTAAAATAAAAATAAAAAGCCTTTTCTCTCCATTAAATAATAATAAAAATAGTGTTTTAAAATCTTTTTCTAAATGAAATGAAAAAGGTAAGTAAATAATAATAATCAAATACTTTTATTGCTAGGAAAAAAGAAAAGTGATTATCATTTATTAGCTTATGATCTTTACATAGCATTTAGTAACTGCTTAATGTTTATCCCTCCCTTATATATATATAATTTTTTTTATTTAAACATTTTTTGATTCATGGATAACTGGAAAATGCAGTTATGGAAATCACAAACATGGGGAAGAAACACTGTGCTCATTATGGGAATTTATTTACATATCATATGATTTTTTTTATTATACGGCTTCATTAATAAATTTTAGAAAGGAAATCGTAGAGATTTTATTCAGCAAATAGATACATAGATTCGCTAACAAGCTGCTTTTTTATGCCCCTGCGATGTCTTTGCCACAAATACATCATATATTGGCAAAAGCCATTTTAAAAATAAAGATAGTGATCATTGTCATCCTAAACATACTGATTCAAATAATATCCTTATGTAGAAACCAGAATTCATTTCTTGGTGAACTTGTGGTTAAAAACAGCAAATTTACAATTACTCTGAATATAAAAAAAAACATTTAAAAGAATGTGAATGATAGAAACAAATAAGGAATTAGAAACAAAAAATATTGGTGATTTTGCATAATCACACGTTTTTTCCATATATGAAGAAAAATTAAAAGTATACACGATAATGAAATATTGCATAGATGTTAATAGAATAACTTTTTGACAGAAAATGAGTTATTTTAGATAAAAGTTTAATAATAGGCAGAAGCTTAAAACTTTTCATGAAATAGAAATTTGGATAAAGATAATATGCATACCTGAGATTGAATTAATTACAAAGAAGGAAGCAAATATTTATATATCAAAGAAGGGATGGAACAAAATACATCAATACTTTAAAAGTAAGAATAAATTATTGTCTATTCAATTAAAAAAATGGATAACACTTTTGTTGTAATCAATAACAATATATTATGATAATTATTAAAAATTTTAATTTTATAAATGACTAAACATCACATAATCACCATTTCCTAAAAGTGAATTAGCTTGTATTGAAAACATTATTGTGTTTTCATTTTGGAATCATAGTTTTATAGTTAATTAAGTGGCTGCTGGAGGGTTGCGTTGGATTCTAAGATCTAGGTGCAGTGCTCTCAGAGCTCCTCACTTATGAAAGCCACAAGTTAAAAATTAGTCTGGATATATTGGATAAATAGCTATTAGATAAGAATTTTATGCACAAACCTTCTTGCATCCAATGATTACTCTGGCTTGCACTAAATGACATTATTGTGTGAAGAATTTTGCCTCAATTTTATAAATGTTAGAACAGTGGAAGAACTCTTAAAATTAATAAAATACAACACTTTGATATATACAAACATTTACAAAATATTTCAGTAGTTTTGAAAATCACATTTCACAAATATATTTTTTATCTTTGCCAGATTAAAACAGTCATTTGAATTATGGCACGATTATTCAAAGGATGATCAAAATATTCCTTCCATCTTATCATCTATTAATTTAATTAGATTATAACTTTTTATATTCATGTTTTATCTTCAATACATCTTTAATTTTCTAATCATTCTTAAGCCATATTGTTAACTGTAATATCTTCATACCATTATAAAAATCTATTCATTGTACTACTAAGCCAAACAGAGAATATCCTGTGTTTTTTATTATTAATAATACAATCATTACTGTATTGATAAAGGAAAATAACTTTTTCTTTAATGAATTCAAGAAAGGTCAGATTTATATCAATGACATTTTTTAAAAAAGAATTCTGAGAAATGGTTCAATAATATGATAAGCTTCAAAATTGAAACTGACATTTTTAAGGTTCAACATATTGCTGAAAGTGAGTATGAGTAGCATTTGTTTCTAAAAATAGAACATTTTGTATATTTGCAATAGAGCTTAGTTTTTAATGCAACTATTATTTTGACCTTAGAGTATATTAATCTATCATCTTTACAACAACAACAAAAAATTGAAATGTTTATAATCTGGAAGTTTATATAAAATATAAGAGCTAAAAATGATGAAGTGGAGCAATGAACTATGATTCCTCAAGTTTTAGAGTCTGTCCTATTCTACCACTGTGCTAACAACACAGACTATCTGTCCAATAATTGGCTCTTATAAGTTCTCATATAAAGTTAATTTTTATACATGTTTCAATTCTTAACTTGTAAGATGTAATTATTTGTTTTGAGAGCTGTTTCATCTAATTTTTTTTTTTTAAACTTGAGTCAATCATTCCATATGTGTTGTGTAAAAATTTAATAATATCTCATTTTGGACTGCAGAATTATTATTTTTCATAATTTTTTTATCATACTTTAATATTCTTTCCACTGTTTTAGCAGTATTGGTGCAGTAAAAACAATATCCAACAAATAAAAAACACTTTCTTTTTCAACAAGAAATTTGAATATGACAGAGTGTAAAAATTGATGAAAAAGACACAAGTACTAATTTCTATTATTATTCTTAGCCTTTTATTAATACATTTAGAAATTCCAAAAGTTAGAGATACCAAGTTTTATTTATGGTGAACCCAACATCATGTAGCCACCTTTTCTGAATGATCTATATTTCAAGAAACTTCTAATTACCACATGATCATCATTTCATATGCTTACACATGCTGTTAATGAGTACCAAACCCTGCATACAATAGTGCCACCAAGTGCAAGCCTTTGTAACCAATGGATGCAGGAGGATTTATGTATAAAATCTCTATCTAGTGACTACACATTCAACATCCTAAGACTAGTTTCAAGCTTATGGATTTATGGATTTCATCAATGAGGAGCCTTGGATTTTAGGGCACTGTAACTAGATCTTAGGATGCTATGCAACCCTCCATCAGTCACCATTTACCTATTTGTTTAACTATAAAGGTAGCCCAAAATATATGGATGCTGAAGTGAATTCAGAGCTATGTGACTATACAAAGTGAATGAGGTTGGGTTGGAAATATTATGGTGTTTTCAGCTTGGGCTCCTGGATTTATGGTTAACCAAATAGGTAAAAGATGACTGCTGAAGGGTTATGTTTGAATCCTAAGATCTAGATGCAGTGTTCTCAAATCCAAGGCCCCCTCACTGATTAAAGTCACTAGAAACTAATCTGTTGATGTTGGATGATTAAGCACTAGGATAGGGATTTTATGCACAAACTTCCTGCATCCATTGATTTCAAAGGCTTGCCCTTGGCAGCATTACTGTATGGAGAATTTGGTACTCTTATTAATGTCTAATCAATTGCATTCATGTGATTTTTCTTTCTGATGAAGAGATATTTCACAAATATCAATTAAATCATGATAATTTTTTGACAGGAAGCACTGAAGCTCTGAAAAGTTATAATAAAGCAAAATTGGTATCTTCCATATTTAAAAAACAAATTGTATTTTACTTACTTCTTATTACTCAAAAGTAATGAAGATTTTTAAGTATTTCAATGCTGGACTTATATTACCTCAAACCTAAAAACAGGCATTCCTAGGCTGTTAAATTATTCCCATGATTCTTTTCTTATTGCCAAGGGCATACATTTTTATATACAAAAAAAAAGAAAAGAAAAACTACTAGAATTAGAACAAATACCTTGCATGTAAGTTAAAAATGAAATGACTTAAACAAATGCAGAATATTCATAGAGCTTTCTTCCTTGGTTTCATACACTCTCATTAAGATTATTAAAAGAAAATCTTATCATTGCAGATGCTATTTAAAAACACAAAAAGTATTTTTTTGTAATAATTTTATTAATTTCAGAAGATTGGCTAAATGAGTTTATAATTTTTTTTTACAAAATTATATTACAAACATTAAATTTAATATATAATATAGGGAATGGACCAATAGCTCAAACAAGCTCTTATTTAATAAGTACGGTAAGAGAAAATATTTAAAATGTCTAAAATATTTTTATCCCCAGACCAATTGCTTTCGAGCTTATGGCTCACCTCAGTGAGGAGCTAGAAAATTCAGGCACTAGATCTAAAATAACAACTCGAAACCCAGCACTTATTTAATATGTAACTATTGAGAAGAAAATCTAAAATAATAGTTACATATTAAATAAGTGCTGGGTTTTGAGTTGATATTTTAGATCTAGTGTATGAATGTTCTAGCTCCTCACTGAGATGAGCCATAAGCTTGAAACCAATTGGTCTGGGGATAAGAATATTCTAGATAGAAAATTTAAATATTTTCTCTTACTGCACTTATTAAACAAGAGCTCGTTTGAGCTATTGGTATGCTCCCTATATTACATATTTATAAATATAAGCTTTTAAAAGCAATGTCATTTTATATATTACTTTCTTTATTGATGATTGAATTTAATATTTCTTTTAATTCAAAAGAATTTTGCCATTTTACTAATAACTCTGGTGTGGGTAAATTCAAGCTACTCATGGTTTCACATAAAATGCAGATGACTTTTCCAAACGTTTTGTTAACTTATATTCATCATATCATATAATATCTTCAAAAACTACATTGCCTTGCAATTCACCTAATGATTATATCTCTAGGGATGATATAAGCAACTTAAAATTCATTCTAGTTTAGGAAATGATATTCCTTTATTTCCCAAGCTCTAGCTGAATTTATTGCAGCACCTCATCTTTATTTTTAATTTATCACTTAACTCTTGGGTTTTTTTCAAAATGATCTCAATTTTTAAAAATGACTCCTGTGACTGTGTCAATAACTATAAATCTATTTTGTTTTACATACTATTGCTTGAATTTTTGAGAAGTATGTTGATATAAAACTATTTCAGATGTTAGTAAAATCAGTCCTTATTCACGACATTGTTTTATTCATAACAGATCTCTAGATACTAATTTGCTAACAATTTATGATCATGCAGCACATGCAATTTGAAGTCAGAAGAGAATTGATGTTATTTATTTTGATTTATAAAAAGCCTTTGATCAAGTAGACCACATAATTTTTCTTCATAAATTACATAAAATAAGTTTTTCTATTAAATTTATTTATTGGGATCAATCCTTTCTTTGTAGTCATACAGCACATGGAATATTCAACAATATTTTATTTAATTTTGAATGTAATTTAGGTGTTCCTCAGGGTAGTATTTTAGCATCCATACTGTTTGACATATATATTAATGGCCTTAAGAATTGCTTAAAATCATATCTTTTATGCATTTCTGATGAATATAAAATCTTTAGAAGGATCACATAAGTGATTGGTTGCATTTTCCTTCTGAATAATATTAATAATTTTAGTGCTTGGTATGATCTAAATAATATATCAGTTAATTTTAGCAAACATTACTTTGTTTCATATTCTAAGAAATTTGAAGTTTTAAATTATTTTTATTTTATTAATTCCCTCAAAATTAATTCTGTTGAATTCCAAAAGAATTTGAGAGTTTTATTTTATAGTAATGGATCCTTTCTTTCTCATTTACAAATGATTATTGTCAAAGGTTTTAAAATCATGGGTGCCATCTTTAGATATGGTTATCATTTCAGAGATGATTCAAAATTCAAATAATTTTTGTTATTAGTTCTTCTCATCATTGAATATTATTCAATCATTTGGAATTCTACCTCTAAGTAAGGATGTAGTTTAGTATAATCAGTGTTTAATAAATTCTTTAAATACATTTCTTTGGAAAATAAAGTTATTCTTCGTCTTTCTTCTAAAGAGCATCTTTCTTCTAGAGAGAAATATAGAGATCTTAAATATCTTTACAAAATCAGAATTCAGCAAGTTATTCTATCTGATATAATTTCAACTACTATAATTAGATCTTATGAGCATGATATTCAGTCTGATTTTGTCTGTTATAGTCAAGCTTGTCCTTCCAATGTTTCTTTTATTCAGGTTACCTTCTTTATACAATCAAATTTTTATGAGTATTAATTATTTTAATTTAGATCATAAGTAATTTTGTAATATTCTAAAATTAAAATGTCATTTTTGATTTATTTAAATTTTCTTTGCTTATTTTTTTTTTTTTACTTTTTTGTTTGTTAACCTTTTTATTATTATGCTATATGCATTGTTTTTATTCCCTTTACTAATTTAAATGTGCAACCTATATTTGGCTATATGCTGTTGTTTAGCAATTATTATTATTATTATTATTATTATTATTATTATTATTATTATTATTATTATTATTATTATTATTATTATTATTATTATTATTATTATTATTATTATTATTATTATTGTTGTTGTTGTTGTTGTTGTTGTTGTTTTGAATAACATTACTATAAGAAAAGATTACAATCTGTTAGATAATTAAATAAATAATTTGCTGAGCATTGCTTTTGATCTGGGGGGGGGGTCATAATCATAGCACTTCATATTACCAGTTATAAGTTTAATAAGATAACTGGTGGCAAGAGAATCTTATGATAACCAGAAACTTTATCATAAAAAGAATGGAAATGAATTGTATAATTGTAAAATGCTATTATCATAGCTAATGGAGAGAGTCGGCTCATAACATAATAGTTTGGGAATAATCTTAAAAGTAGATTATGTGTTTCTAAGTAACTGAAAACAGCAAGATAAAAAAACAGATAGAGAGAAAGAGAGAAAAATTAGAGAAGAGATAGAAAACACTTTGTATAAGACACAATAATAAGTCTTTGATAAATCAAAATTGTAACCTTCAAGGCATCACATGGAGAGTTTGCTACTGTTTGAATCTACAAGGCAGCAGGAAATATTTTTGTCAGACCCTTCTTATTGGTTATTCTTACTTAATCCTTATATATGAAGATCGTTCTATTTACTAGTGCCTGTAGACCTTATTAATAGCCTAAGTTCAGTATTCATAGGTGTAATTTCCACTGAAGTTCCATCCTGGAATTCTAAATAATAATTTACCTTATCTACCTCTAACTTTGTATTACCTCTTTTGAAATATCTAGTCCTTATTGGAGACCCATTTTGAAATGCTGTGTGTCAGTAATATACTACATACCAAAATACTAGACACATAAACAGAGTGCATATTTATTTTCCAACTTTTTTAGTAAATATATTTACTTCATTAATAAACTGTGTGTTATATATGTGCATGTTTTTTGAATTTGGGAAAAGGTTAAATTGTAGTATGGGATTGTTGTCCAACATTATTGTAAGTCTAGGTTTAGTATATTTTTTAGATTTATAATCAACGCATCCTAACAACCTAAGTTGTCATAGCAACTTCACCCATAGCTGAACACAGACTTAGAGCTACTTTTGAGTAGTAACCTAAGCTGGTTATAAAAAGTAATCAAATGTTTTGTTACACAGGAAGTTATATGACGATCAAGCAGTAGAAATGAAAACTCGAGCTTTAATTCATAAATCTTTATTTCACAAATCCATCACGCTAACACCGCATAGGGCAGTTAGCTACTGAACTCTCTTTATATATAAGCTTAAAAAAAAAAAAAAGCTAAATATCTATATCTTAGAAGTTAATAATTAAAATTGCAAATTTATACATTATTTTTAATCTCAACTGATTTTAATAAGTGAGAGACTAAACAGTGTGTTTCCTGTTATTTGTTTATACAGTAGTAAAAATTTAGCTTTATTACTGTTCTTTGTGCCAAAAAAAAAAAAAATGTTGTTTATGCAGATTGGAGAGAAATGCAAGATGTAATTTCCAAACTCCCGTAATAGAAAACCTTTCTTGCAAACCCTCTCTTACTGACCGCAGCTTCATCAACTCAATTTCACGGCTCTTTGTGGGCTGCATACCGCTCAATTAGTGCTATGAGAAAGTCGTTATTGATTCTGACACAAGCGTGAGCTGACTCCTGGTTTTTCACTTATTCATCTCAGGTTTGAGTGACATAAATAAGTATGCACCCTAATGGTTACTATGGCGACAGGTCAATATTGCTTTAAACTTCTAACAAAATCTATGAAAAACATATGGCTAAAAGTTTTAAGTCTATAGTTAACAGGATGACAAAGAGAAAAGTAATGGTATTGAAGTTGAAAAATTAATACCAAACAAAAGAAAAAATATGTGTTATTACAAGTGGTTTGATTTTAATTTAAAACGAAAATAATTAATAAACATTTTAAATTTATTTAAGACCATTTTCTGCATGTTGCATTTATTAAAAGGATATGTGTTGAAAATTAAATTTTAAAATGATTTTTTTTTCTGTAACCCATGACTACACTTCATTGTCTTTTATTTCAAATTCCATACTTTGAATTAAGATGATTTATTATTTATGTATATATATATTAATCAATGAAGATTAATATTAAACCTTTATTTCGTCAACTGAAATTATTTCTCATATAATAAAGTAACCTAATAGTTTATTGCCCGGGTGTTCAAAAAATATCGAACGCCGGAAATGACGGAAACACAATTCATGGTTTTTGAACTCCAAAGCCTTTCATTTTATTACTATGTTAAGCAATGTTACAAACTGTAGTTGTATGAATAAGGCTTTGTGCTGTTTGAAGAAAGGAAAATATGTTGAAATCCTCATCTTATAGACTAACTTATGCGAGTGAAAGTTCATCGTAGCAATTTTTTAGAAGCATGTTGTGTGAATATTGAGAAAAGCACCATACACACTAACATATAAATGCCATCTATATAATAGAAATAATAACAGTACATTTAATCGATTTTAGAATTGAAAAAAAAAAAAGCCAATTTTTTTAATTGATGAAGGAAATATATATACAAATATATAGTTTTTTTAAGATTTCAGAATATTTTTTGTCGAAATGTAAACTGTGTGAATTAAAGCAAAAAATAATTGTTTTCAGCTATTTTTTTAAGTAAAAGCTACATTATTTGAAAATTATTATTAATCATAAAATAATAATGATAATAATAAATAGCCACTTAAAAGAGAATGTGGCCATTCCAATCCCCCCCCCCCCCAAGGACAGAAAGTAAAACTACTCTGAAAATGAATTTTGTAGTGATTATAAAAACAATCCGTGAAATACAAATGTTTCCACAAATAGATCATACTGGTCCAATTTTCTGTTTACTTAATGTTTTTTAGTTTCCTCAACATTAAACTTTTCTTTCTGGAATACTTCAACACTATGTCTAATTGTAGCCCTCCAGTGTATTCTATTCTCTGAAATATTTTCCTAATGGAAACAATTGACATTGCACTCCTTTAGAATGCCTTTGAAATAATTCTTATAATGTAGGTGAGGTCTACATGTTCTACAAAAACAATTTTCAAGTTCACCATAAAACACGCTTTTAGAAAGTCTTCCATTATTTATTCATTTTACACATCCAATTCAATGAAGACTTGATTTTTTACAATGATAATATACCCTTGCCTATATTTTTAAATTTTTACTGAGCATGTTAAATGATACTCTTTTAATGCCTCTATGTTATTCCAAATAGGATATCTAAGTTTCAATCTATACAATAAGATAGAAAAAATAATTATTTTTTTATTTATTTATTTTAGTTTTTTTTTTTTTTTGTAAAAACACAATTTATATTCAAAATTATTTGGTTTTTTTTTCATCATCATCCACATCAACCACCCCCCTAAATTAAAATTTTTTTTTATTCCCAAAAGGAAAAAATAACACTATTAAAATTTATACAATCTTTATTACTTTTAAACAATAAAAATTGTTTGTTCATCTTTTTTCTTTTCAATATGGTCCATAAATACTATATAAGAAAGGTACAATAATTAACCACCCTTTTAACCTTGTTTTTGATTTTATAAAATTATGTTTTGCAATGATCCAATATTTCAACCTTTCCATATGGTCATTATCAAAAATTATGCAATACTATTTTTTAAAAAAAGTACAACAAAACTAATAATATCCAAGACTAATAGTTAAATAATGTAAATACATGAAAGCAATGAACACTTAAGCAATACCAATCTCAATCAATTGTCAAAGCAACCTTTTTTAAATAATAAAGGTGGAAATCCACCTTTATATGTGATCTTTAGTGTCTATATAAACAGATTAAACCATACATAAAGATGGATTGTTAAAAGGAGGTTGCCTTGACAACAGATTGAAATTGGTGATAAACCATTATATATTAATAATATTTTTAATTTCAGCATTTATTTTTAAATCATGTCATAATGATCAACCATTATCAATCCACTGTAGGATGAAGAGCTTTCCAAGTTCAATTCTTCTCCAATCTTTAGCTTCTCTTCTCCACATCACCCCTGCACACTTTCTTATTTCCTTCATCTATCTCACATGTAGTCTCTTTCTGGGTCTTTTACAGTCTCTTGGAATCCAGTTTAAGATTTCAATTGTCCATCTATTATTTCTTCTAGCAATAAATAAATAAATTATGTATATTGATATATTTATATTAACCTTATTTATATTTTTAATTGTACTAATTAAAATAAATATACGTAAATAAACTTAGAGAGAATGCTAAAGAATAGGAAAGTCACAAGAAAAAAATAAATATTTTTGTACATATAATTAAGGAGTGAAAATGTTGTTATACAATCTACAATCAAATTATAAAAATGCCCTATATATTTGGTGCAAGGATAGATTGATAAATTCTAGAGTTCACACTTCACTGATCATTATCCAATTTGTCTTTTCCAGTGATCTCACATTATATAAACTTCCAATCAATAAATCATTTAATTATTTTTTTATATTATTAAAATAGTCAAATCATCTATTGTTTGAAAATTTACAAGCAAATTTGTGCACTTGAAGTGATAGCTGGAGCCATGATCCATGGATCTTGAATTCCAGAGTTCAGTAAGCTACCACTTTAGTAACTCAAAGCATAATAGTTAATGCAAAACAATAACTGATGACTTGAAAAGCTAGTCCAGATTTACACTTACTGAAGACATTAAGGTAAAGAAAATAGAAACAAAAAAAATAGCAAAGAGAAGAGATAGAAAAATCTGCATGTTAAAATAACATCTAGTCTTATTCTACAAAGTAATAGAAGATGCTCTTGTTGGTATTGCATCTGCACTATATGCAGCTATCAGTCATATTTGAATGTATATGGTCAGCATAATAGATATATTTAATATTCAAATCACTCTTCCAAATGTTATGATATTTCAACAACACTCCCTGTGAATAAATGTAAAGTCTGAATTTCAAACAGCTGACTCATGGCATTGCTGAAATATCAAACATTTGGGAGAGTGATTGAATATATTCTATTTAATTTTCAGCTAAATACACTGGAATATTTATATATACATACCCATACATATTGCATTCAATTAATATATTTATATATACTTATTCCTAATAGTTTGATCTCATATTCTTAGCACAATTTATTTTAGCACATCAATATTTTTATTTACATAATAAAAATCCCAGTCAGTTTGTTCCTTGAGAATTCACATGACATTTGACAACCAGAAGTTAAAGAATTGTTGCATTCCTATAACTTGACTTTAGAGGCTGCAATTCTACTACTGCACTGTCAACTACATTACAAAAAACAATGATACTTGTGAGTTTCCAGGTAAACCAAGATGGCAGCCTGTATTTTTGATAAATCTGCATTTTCAGAGATCCCCCAAAATATTTACAAAAAAAAAAGCCTGCTAGAAAACATTGTATTTAATCAATAAAGCAAGTCATATATAGTGTGACATTGCTTTTATGAGCTTGTATTTACAAATATATAATATAGGGGGCATACCAATAGCTCAAACAAGATCTTAATTGATAAGTATTGTAAGTTAGTTAGCTGGAGTTAAAGACATTTTCATGTCTGAAAATTTCAAAGTTTTTACTTAAATGTTACATATTAAATAAGTGCTGGGTTTTGAGTTGATATTTCAGATCTAGTGTCTGAATACTTTAGCTCCTTACTGAGGTGAGCCAAAAGCTTGAAACCAATTGGTCTGGGTATGGGAATGTTCTAGATAGAGATTTTAAATATTTTTCTCTTACTGCACTTATCAATTAAGAGCTTATTTGAACTATTGGTATGCTCTCTATATTACATATTGTATTTAATATTTACATTTTATTTTTTATTATTGTTATTTTTAAAAAAGAAATCATTGTGGAAATAGTAATTACAATATTCACAGTTTATTTTCTCTCTTTTTTTTTTTTTGATTAGCAGAAAATATAAATACAATATTTATACTTTATTCATGCCGACAGTGTGCAATCATATTGTGACCATTAATGCGTACTTTTAGAGAGGAAAAGATCCTATACCTTTGGAAATAGTCCACTATATCATGTTCTGTGATAGGAAGATCTCAAATTTTTAATCATTATGACATTTTATTTAAAAAATGCTGACAAAAAGAAACACATTGAATAGAACCAAAGTACAACAATGTTAAGAGTGTCTTCTTGTTCCCACATTATAATATAAGAAAAAAAAATTGAACTAAAGTTTATTAATAAAGTTTATTAGAATTTATTCCTTTTTTTTAATTTAACAATCGATTTATTAATTTTGTTTTAATTTAACAGCTAACACATCTTTGGTAGATTATAGGCCCTCAAATTTGTACATTTATCAAAAGTACAGGGTGCCATATTGATTTACTTAAAAACTCATAATTACAAAGATTATATATATAATAAATTACCTGCAAAAATATTATATATATTGTAAAATTTAAATTGTAATAAGAGAAATACTTTCAATTAAAATATAATCATTATTGATTGAAGTAATGTAGACAAAAAAAAAAGAAAGAAAGCAGAAATTACTTTATTTTCCAAGAACTGTGTACATCAATATTACAGAATGTCTATTCATTATATAATCTTTAAATTAGCTTATAAGATTGCCTCTTTAATTTTTCTCTGTGCTAAAGCAGCTTGGAAATCATGTGATATCTGCTTTTTAAAAAATGTTCAGATATTTTTATTTAAAATTAAAAGAATTATAAGATATCTTTTCTACTTATTTTGACTTTCAATTTTTGGTATTTTTTCAAACATGATTTTTGAAAATGTGGCTTTTCCCCACCTGTCATCATATTTTTTTTTTGCTTTTTTTGAGCATCCATCATTTTTTACTTCAAAGGTACAGTACATAAAAATATTTCTTTTGTCTATATTACTTCAGTTGATAATGATTACAATGTAATCAAAAGTATTTTTGTTTAATTAATAAATATATTGAAACAGATGCTTTGCTATATTTCAAATATGTATTAGACTTAGAGGGGGTTTCAACTAAAATTTCTACTTGTAAATTAATTTTGTTAATTTAGTTTTATATTAAACATATGTTACAAAAGTGCAGTCACATGTATGTATGCACACACATATGAATCAATAAAATAATTTTGTTATTTTCTAAAAGCAATGAATTTTTTTTTAAGAAAATAAACTTTGTAAATAAATTTCTTATTTTTTATATAAGATTTTTAAAAATTGTATAACAATGCTTAACCTCAAAAAATGTTATAATACCAAAATCTAAAAGTTAAGCATTGTTCAGAGGAGGTATGTAATCAAATTAATTTAATGTGGAATGTAAAAATGTACTATAATTAGTTAAAAAAACCCTGGCTTATTAATTAATTAAGAATCTAGCTATTTTAAGATGTTAATCTAAACAATTCTAGAACATTTGGGTGGGAAAACAATAGACTGAATGTGTATAAAAGCTCCCCAAAATGTATTGTTTCATGTATTTAGT
>JAQFVV010012787.1:160987-262939 GCA_028023455.1 Epiperipatus broadwayi
ATAATCTTTAATTTTATAAAATTCCATTTGTTTATTTATAATAGCAAAATAAAAAATAAACAACTTCATTTCTGCTTTTTTCATCTTTCTTAAAAGTAGTTTTTAAAAAGCGATAATTTAATAAAAATTGTAGACATTAGAAAATATGATTGTTCTCTTATTTAATTATTTTTAATATAATTTTTTTTGTGCCTGTAATTATTGTAAACATTTTATATTGATATAATAAAATTATACCCATTGTTTATACTGGTTGTTTTTTTTCTCATTGATGTTTTTGTTCTGATGGTAATTTTAAAATTACCAACATTTTTTTAAAAGTGAAAAATCAAAATATATTTTCTCTTTTGCAGTTTCTAATTTTATACTAAGATCGAATTCAATATTTTGTTGAATATTGTATATCAATAGTCAAGTATCTGAGCTTAATGTCATTCCAGATGAGATTAATTCAACTGTAATATAAGTATTAATTATGTTTCTTCTTCACTTCAGTCTATATTTCATCACATTGTATTGCTGAACCATTGTCTTTTCCGATGGTATTATCATATTTGTATTTAATACACTGATTTTTATTGCTTTACCTAACATCATATTTTCTAGTGTTTCTCATTCTACTTTTCTCATGGAGTTATATAAAAAACTTTTCATCTAGTAATATTTTTCTTTTTTTTGTGTAACATTCAGGTTATCAAAAGCACATTAGTAATATCATTTTTAAAATTTAAAATATTATATATTTGATTGTTAATTTTAAATTTACTATATATTTTACAAATAATATCTCATATATTTACATTACTTATTAACTAAATGATTACATAAGCCAGAGAAAAAATGAAATAACTCCACAATGCATTTTGCTGAACAAATCTTGTCAGAGAGATTAAACTATTTAATATCTCTCAATGTTCATTTTGATTGTCCTTTTTAAAAAAATTGTCTATCAATGGTCAAATCAATCCAATTTGGAAGTGTCATATCAACATTGTAGATTCACATATAAAAAACATTACTGTTTATAAATGTATTAATCTGAATCCTATATTTGTTGATGTATGCTGTTGAGGTAAAGTTTGTGAATTTAATTGACACATTAATTTTAAGTTTATTCATACATACATATAACCAACCCAATTTTTCAGATTTAAAATATACCCCATCAAAGATATATATTGATTTTGCAGGCTACCTTGCAGTGTAAAATTTCCTCAAATAACTTCTCTATATATGTATTTCATAGACAACTTGTATTTGTTGGTTGTATGTATGTATTATAAATAGTATGCACCTATTTTAAGCCTTTAATATTTTTGAATAATAGATTCAGGTTTTTGCGAATTTTTTTTCAATAAAATTAAATTGTTATTAAACAAATAAGATTAGTCTTAGAATGATTGACAGTTTGAATTATGTATTACTGTACTGTTTGCTGAAAAAGTAGCAGATTTTTTTTATTTATTTAACTAAGTAATCATCAAAATAAATTTATTTCTCAATATATTTTAATAAAAAAATAGTAAATGTTTTTAATGTAGTTTGTTTAACTTCCATGTTATATTTAGTATTTATATGTGTCTGATTATATGTTAAGTTCTCTGACTGAATAGTAGATAAGTAATTAAACAATAGCATAGTTTTCCCGCCCATTTTAGTACAGTTTATTCTAAGCACATTAATTTTAGAAATAAATTGTAGACTTTATAGTCAATACTTCAACACTCTTTATATTATTATTTTCAGTAACAGCACATTCACAAATGAATTTGGGCATTCCAATTCTAAGATTAAAAGCGAAAAAAAAAAAAAAGACAATTGTAATGATTATATCCATATATAAAACTTATTGATTTATTTTTCTGTTTATTTAATATTTTGCCATGTTTTTTAACTCCTTCTGGAGAAAGATTTCTTTCTGAAAAACTTCAACATCATATTTGATTGCAACTATTCAATATCTATTCTCTGCCATATCTCCACAATGATAATATTATCATAGGTTTTTTAGAGTACCTTTAAGATAATCTTTATAATGCAAATAAGATATCTCTTTTCTACAAATATTATGCTCAATTTTGCTATAAAATATTCTTTTAGGAAGACTTGTATATCATATTGCTTATATTAATATGATTCATATATGAAAAATATTATAGCACTATTCCAAAAAAAAAAATTGTTTAATAAATTGTATCATATACATATTACAAAAACACACTTCTCAATGCTATGACTATAGTTTATAATCTAAGTTAAAGTTAATAATACCATTAAGTATCTTATCCGGCACAGTAAGACAAATGGCCGTGTTATTTTTGCAGGATTTCTGACAAAAAAAAAGCACATGGGAAAATTGTTTCCATTTATATATATATCACATATTGAATTAAAAATTTTCATGAATTTTTAATTTGATGAATGAAAATTAAAACATTATATCCATGTAAACAGAAGTAACTTTATCTCCTTGATATTGCCAGGAAGCTATCAACCATTAATAATTGACAACCTTCCTGAGGCTAAACACACACATATATATATGTGTGTGTGTGAGAGAGAGAGAGTATTTTTAAATATTTTTATATTTTAAGAAGTAAGTGGGAAAGATTACAAAATATAGTTAAAATATTGAGAATATATTTGAAGGATCCCTCTATCGGCAAAATAAAGATATTGCTTGCCTATTATAAATTTCAAGGTGCATTTGATACAGGTTAAAGCCTGTCTTAAAAGTATTTAAATGGGTTTATAAAAATGCTATTATGATATTTTTAATTTAAAAAGTGAATCATATCATTAAGATTTCTAATGGGAAAAAGTTTTGGGTAGATTAGAGAATATTTTCATCAAATAAAAGAGAAATAATACATTATATTACAGCATTATCATCATACTAATACCATTAGCTTCCAAATCTTTGTAGAAAACTGGAAGTCATAAATAATATTACACATTATATAATTTACATATTAAGACATATATATATTCAATATAGACATTTTTGATGTCTATCTAAATATCTCCAATATAATTTAATTTACACCTCAATAAAAATTACAAAAAATCCAGTTGTGAAAAGATTGTAAGTAATAAATTGATAGGTATAGGACATACTTACACAGTTCATACTGCATACAAATTTAGGTATGGGTGCAAATAAATGTTAATGTACTGCAGAAAATGATGTGATTTAAATGTTAATTTATCTGTGTGAGCTCCCCAAAATATTTAATTGAATATTGTTTGGAATTTATGTTTATCATTGTATTAATACTATTAATAAACAATGCCCCTTTTATTTTCTGCTTCCAGTCATTCTGTTCATTGTAAATGATCATTATATTTGAGGAAAGAGGAAAGTCAAAAGAATAATCATATATTTCCTTCATGATCCAAAAATATGAATACCATCTTTGGCTCTATTAAATAAGATTACACATGCTGCTAATTAAATGGCTGCTTAAATAACTCCCCCCTCCCTCGATATTTAGCTTTAATTTTTTAATATTTTTTTGTTTGTCTTAGACATTTTCATCTTTTTAAACTACTAAATTATTGTCCAAATTTATATTAATTTCATTTTTATCATTGGTATGAAATGTATTCTCAAACAACTATTAATTCTATGAGCACTGTATGGCAATATGTATAGAGAGTTTCACCTGTTTTAATAACAGTTAAGAGCAAGCATAAGAAATGATGATCATGTGATGTTTATTGACTTAAAACCAATCCTGCCTAAGAGGATAGTGGTTCTATGGTTATTAAAGAACCAAAGACACCAAAATGTATAGGTACTGAACTGAGTTCAGATCTACATGGCTATATAAGCTGATGAGCTTGGATTGAAAATATTATAGTGTTTTCAATTTAAGTCTCATAGTTTTGTAGTTAAGTAGAGATAAAAAGTGGCTGCTGGAGAGTTGCATTAGATCCTAAGATCTGGATGCAGTGCTCTCAGATCCAAGGCTCCTCACGGATGAAGGCTACAAGCCAGAAACTAGTCTGGGGATATTGGATGAATAGGCACTAGATGGGGATTTTATGCACAAGCCTTCTGGCATCCATTGATTACACTGGCTTGCACTGAATGGCAATATGTATAGAGAGTTCTGCCTGTTTAATAATTATTAATCCTATTAAAATCCATTCTTATTACCTGATGCTAACCAGTGCAAAATTTTTTGTGATTTTTAATAATGTTTACATTGTTACTATGGTTATTTTTCCTATATATAATTTTATATCTTAATTCAAATTCAAAATTTCTACAATCTTCTCTGACATAGCAAAGCATTCTTATCATGGATTATCCCATTATTTTTATATTGGTTTTTAATTTCTTCATAAATATGATCACGGATTCTTTTATCGTTATCCACTTGATCTTGAACGTTATATCTCTTTTTTACCAGTATAATAGATAATTTTGTTTTATTTATCCTTTTACAAAAATTATGAGATATAGTGATCTAAACCATTTTTCCAAGTAATTGATGATGTAAAATTTGATTGTCAGAAATGTGCCCTGAAAGAGATCAATTGATTTTATTAAACAGTGCTATAAGACCATAAGTTTCTCTTGGCGTAAATAAATAATATTAATAGATTTCATATATATATTGTTCACATTATTAACATCATTATTTTGAAACCGTAGTATCTTTGAGTATTTTAAATCAGAAACTTTTAGACATTTGAAATAATTCACAAATAATTATAATGATAAAAAAGTTTAAATGCTTAAAATGCATCCCCGTATTTGTTATTTTAAAGAGATCATTAATTAAAGAAAAATTATGTGCAAACAGAATTAAATGAAGAAAATTAAATGAAATTTATTAATATATTTTTAAGTGTAATTTGTAGCATAATTAAATTGTAATTTATTAAGCTCAATTTATTAATGAATATTGCTTTAAAGAGATGAAGTAACGGGAAAAAAAAAAATTAAAGTAAATTTAAATTTATTATTTACATTTCATTGACTAATGAAATTTTGCATTACAAATGTGGTATCTATGTGCTCCAATGCTGTTTCATAAATAGTGGTTTTGGAGCATTCATGCTGATTGGCTGTTTTCCTGTTATCATTTTGAGAATAAATGTGAAATGGCAAACATTTTGCTTTTATATTTTATATACAGTTAAGAATCAGTAACAAATACATTAACTTGATTTTTAACAATTAAACTTTTTTGTTTATAACTATGTAACTATGATATATATAGTTATATAACTATTTAAATATAGGTATACTGTAGATCCCTGGAGTTTAGATATAAACATAGGGGATTTAAACTCAGACTTTTAACTCCTTTCAGCTATCCAATCTATCTCATATAACTAATACGCATGACCACACATATGTAAAAAAAATAAACGATTTCTAATATATGTATTTCATGCTGAACCAGCACTCATCATTTGGTCCAGATCATCATCTCCCACACACATATATAATCAGTGTTCAGTTTATATTAAGATAGCAAATCTTCAAACTTTAATGGACAATCTACTTCACCCTCCAAGTCTTCAGCCATCCATACCATTGGAAGTCTGATGATGGAATGCCCAAATCCCTTGATGAAACCAATATTATTGTCATACTCATGTTGACTCTAAGTTACTCTGACCTTTAATGTTTAGGATCTTGTCCATTTAAATACACAGAGGAGGGGGATGGGCAGGATACAGGCTGAATCTGTAATATTTTAGTATAGTTATCATTTATATTCCATGAGTTTAAATATTATAGGGAATTTGAACCCAGACTTTCAAGCTCCCTTCAACTATCAATTTATCTCATATGACCAATACACATGACCATATGCGTGAAAAAGATAAATGACTTCCAATATACATATTTTATGCTGAATCAGCACTCATGTATATGTGTGAGAGATGATGAGCTGGACCAACTGATAAGTGCTGGTTCAGCATGAAATATGTATATTGGAGATCATTTATTTTTTTTACATGTGTGTGGTCATGTGCATTGGTTGTATGAGATAGATTGAATAGCTGAAGGGAACATGGAAAGTCTGGGTTCAAATCCACTATAATCATATAACTATATGACATATCTGTACATATGTTTGCAATATCGTGATTGATGAATGTATAAATGACGGGGCATTAGAAGATAATATCTACTTTTTAAAATGTTTTGAGGATAAACTTTTAGCAGTGAATTGTAAGCTGTTTACTTTATATTTTAAATAGGATTGATATTCAATGCATTACAAATAATACATATCATATAGATAACAATTCTATTTTTTCTTAAACGTATCCATTATAAAAAATTATAGCTTTTATGCATATTTTGCTATACCATGTTGGCTATTTTAAGTATTAAAATATTGTGTTTCGAATTTAAGAGTTTCTGACTAATAATATTCTGTTTTATTTTATCTTTTTTCATGTGTCAAAGCATTAACTGGGCAGCGAACCCGGACCAGCTGCTTTAATGTGCTCAATTCCAGGAAATAAAATTATACCAAGATATAAGCACTTTATTAGATTTCCCAGAAACCTCTACAGCAGTTTTTTTTAAAGCATCTTATAAGCTATCCCATTATAAAAACAGTTAAAAAATAATAATAAAAGGACGAATCTGTTTACTGTTGCAGATTATTTTAGCAGTCAGTTAACTGCAACATGTAGTATAGTAATTAAAATTTTCATACAACTATCGTACTTTTTAAATTATTCTTTAAAAATATTGGATGTGTTTACACAATATTAAGATAATTAAAAAACAACAACCATATTTTATTAATTCATGCATGTAGTGTGTGTGTACCACATATCAAAAGCAAATGATTAATTATTTATGACAAAAAACAATGTTAGATCAGATAATGCTAAACTGTTAATTAATTTTGAACATTCTGCTCATGTGACAGTTTCTGGGTAGATGGTATTCATCAAACTATGTTGATGTTTGTAATATTTACTATATTAAATTATGGATATGCTCAAATCATACAAAAATCAAAGATAGGAGGATCATTACATTATTTCATATACACATTTTTTGGAAGAATTATATTAATATTGGGATTATTATTATTGTTGATATTGATTTTGTTACTATTAGCTCTTTTTCTTCTCCTTACATTTTATTTATTTGTATTTTTTTTTTATTATCTTCAGTTATTTGTTTTAGTATAGTGATCTGCTTATTATGTGTTATTATTTATCTCTCTGCACACACTAAGGCAAAAGAACTGCATATTTGTGTAACCACATTTTTATGCATTAATTATACACATCAGTTTGGCCTCAATCTTTTTTTAAGGTGTTTTCTTATCTTAAATCTCATCGTTAATTGTTTTTTTCTCCTCTTCCTGGCTTTGTTTGATATCTTATAGAGTTAAAATAACGTAACTCATTTATGAATGAATGCAGATAAATAATAAATAAGTTACAAACAATGAAATAAATATTTGGTGCTGATTTAGTATGCGCTCATGGCCATTTCCAATTATGAGAACCACCCAAAACCCACGCTGACACATCCAACTGATAAATGACATTGATCAATCTATATGTTGTCACAATCTGACCATTCATTACAAAATTGCCATTTTCATCAAACCCCCCCCCCCCAAAAAAAAAAAAAATCCCCAATTTTCATAGTTATAAGAAATGAAATCATGTGATTAAAATATTAAAACACAAAATCGCCATTTTCATGAAAAAAAAAAAAAAACAACCAAAAAACCCAATTTTCATAGTTATAAGAAATGAAATCACGTGATTAAAATATTAAAACACAAAAGTCACCATTTTCATTGGAATCTGACTATTCATTACAAAATCACCATTTTCATCAAAATCCCCCCCCCCATGCAAATTAAGTTTGCTAGTTTATAAAGCGTTTTTGGTAATAAAAAAAACAATTTTCATAGTTGTAATACCAATAAGCCAATAAACTAATGCACATGCGCTTTGTAGATGTCACTATGTAAATGAATACTCCCACTTTTTCAAACACAAGATAAAGTCTTTGGGAAAAGATAGAATGAATCATCTATCTTTTCGTTCCATACATATATGTTTGGGTCGAAAAGATAGATGATTCATTCTATTTTTTCCCAAAGACTTTATCTTGGTTTGAAAAAGTGGGAGTATTCATTTATATAGTGACATCTACAAAGCACATGTGCATTAGTTTATTGGCTTATTGGTATTACAGTTTATAAAAATATCGTGCTATATAAAATAAATGTTTAAATTTTCATAGTTATAAAAAATGTAATCATGTGATTAAAAAAGTAAAATGCAATTTCGCAAATATTTGAAATTAATTTTAAGTAATAATTATATTTTCATCCAGTTATACATATGAAACCACGTGACAAAATGGCATGCAAACATCTTAAATTCATGTTTTGTAAATCTACATCAATCTTTAAAAAAATCAAATTTAAATTTACTAGTTTACCAAATATTTTTTATAAATGGAGTTTCATGCAATGAATATAATTTTCAGAATCACATTGTTTAAACAGCCTGTTCACTAGACAACCTAAAGCAAAACCACCATCTAACAATGGTAAACACATATAAAATTAATGTTATATTATACACTACCCCGCGCGCATACAAATTTGAGCTCAAATCAAAATTTAAAAAATATAAAAAAATGGTTTTTCATAATTCACACTCGTAATAGTTTTCATCTGTTTCATGACATTATTTAACTTGAACAGCTTAATTTGAATTTTTTTTTAATGATTTGCATATTCTTTAGTTCATTTTTTTAAAGGCATTCCGTATTTAGCATTTAGATTTCAGATAGTTTTATTACTTTTAGTTCAAAAATTATTTCTTGGAATTTGCATTATTCCAAATATAGAATAAATGATCAGGTAAAAGAAATTAAATTAATAACAAAACTCTTAGGATAGTGTAAGAAAATATCGTCATATAGTGACCATTAATTACTGTGATTACCATACGAAGAGTTTGCTGCTGATTTAAGAAAAATATCCGATAAACAAGCAGAAGGCAGTGTTTTAAAATGTTTAGGACTTGAGCATGGTTTGACGACAAATGATATTGTAATAAATTTGCATTGTTAATTTAGCCATTTAATATTTAGCATCACTGTGGGCATTGTATTTACTTTTTCAAATTAGTTTCATTATTTTAATTTAAGTGAAAGGCTGAAACCTTTGCACATGTGCATTTTAGAATGCTTATATGACAGCCAATCTCTACTTTTAAAGATGTTTTTAATAATAAATAATCTAAAAAATAATTTATTTGTCAAGCATTGATAGCCAAGAGGTCAGCGCAGCCACCTTGCAAGCAAGAAGTTGGTTGCAGACGGTTGTTGCGGGTTCGCCTCCCGGCCTATGCTATGACATATGGAAAAAAAAATTATTTTGTCATAAACTTTATTTAAACTAAGGATCATTTATATAAAACATTAATTGCTAATTAGGCTAAATGTTTAATGGTATTAGTTTAAAATAGATTTGTTTACAGATGGATCACAGAAGAAAATGTGTTAAATTTACATTTAACACATTGTTATTGTAATTTATAAAATTATATAATATATTTCATGTATGAATTTAGTTAAAGTATATATTATTGAGGAAATAAATTTTATATCTCAAATAATATATAAGAACTCAATTATCTTGTGTTAGGTAAGAATTATAGTGTGAGGAGACATGCAAAAACATCTAGAATCATTCTCTGATGGATAAGTGCATTGTAGTAGATTATTCTGCCACTATATACCTCTTGCAGGACTTCATTGTATTATTAATCAGCTGACTGGCATTATTGAGAAAAGTCATTGTGCTGCATAGTAAATGTTTTTGTTAAGTGCATCTCATTTATTCATCAATTTTTGTGATGGCTGAAAAGTTGGAATAATGTGAAATTCTAATTTCTGTTAGAGAAAATGATAGGGAAAACAGTTGTAATGCTTTAAACAGCTTACAAGCAAGATGATCTGGGGAAAACACAAGTTTACAAGTAGTTTAAATGAAGAGTTCAAATTCAGTCGCCAAAAAAGCAAGACAAGTGAAGTCCAATGTTAGAACTATGCTGATTTTTTTTTCAAATGCAAATTGGTTTGTTCACTCTGAATTCATCCATAATAGTTCTGGCATTTTATCTACAAGTTTTGAAATACTCACATGATATGATAAAATGAAAACATCTCAATTTGTAGCAAAGTGAGGAAGGCAATCTTCACCACAACATAGCACTAGTACCCATAGACTGGAGTATGAAACAATGTAAAATTAAAAACAGGATGGCCCAGGTTAACTATCATCCCTATTCACCTGGCCTCACTTTGTGTAACTTCTTTTTATTCTCCCCCCCCACCCCCCAATGTCTCAAAGGAAAAAGTTTTGCAGACTTGGAAATGGTGAATAAAAAATGATTGAGGCATTAAAAGATGTCACTTTGTAAGAGTTTCAGGACTACTTCAAAGAGTGGAAAATATGTTTAAACTGGTGTATTGCATTAAATGGACAGCATTTTTAAAAATGATTCAATTTGTAGCTACTAAAAATATATATATAATTTTTTATTACAAAATTCTATTTGGGGGAGGGGGATATTCCTTGCATTGTCTAGAGATCAGTGAGTTTCAATTAGGTGAATTAAATTACCTTTTAGCCTTACAAAACATGATTATTAAAAGACTTGACAACTACTGTTTAAATCTTAATTTAGTGGGAAAAATATATAATGATTTGTATTGTTGCATGAGATGGTCATCATACAGGATCCATTATACAGTGAAGATATTACTCAAAACAAAATTTCTCTGTCTGTTCTTTTTACTCATTGTATAAAGAGATATCTATCAAGTAGTATGCATATCAATAAAAATAAAAGCAAAAACACTGAACTCATTTCAATGATATTAACTTGTAGGATTAAAAACATTCTCAATCAGAACAATAATGTTTTTATAAATAACAGATATAAGTAAGTCATAAAATATTAATTTTCAGTGAATCTAAAGACAAGCTAATGATGTTGAACTGAGAAACTCTTGAACCAGAGAAGAGAGGCTATATAATTTGGGAGTAGAAGAATATGAAAGGATTGAGAAACCAACAAGGAGAGAAGAAACCAGATATAAAGACAGAAACAAATCTTTCCTTGTGTCAATGCTTTTTATAGGTATCAAAATCAGGCTAGGATAATCTATAGAAAGAAAAAAGTTAATGTCAAAAATAGTTAATGATTTATGTATTTTATTCAATATTGTATTGTAAATCTGTAACTACCATTTTCACATTTAAATATTTTTATTTAACAATGTAATATTTATAAGAGATTTGAACTCAGACTTTCAAGCACCTCACAGCTATCCAATGCATCTTATTTTTAACTGATACACATGACCACATACATGTGAAAAAGATCAGTACTGAACCCAGCACTCATCAATTGGTCCAGATCATCATCTTCCACACATATATACAATCGTTGCTCAGTTTATATTAAGATATTAAATCTTCAAACTTTAATGAACAAGCTTCAATATTCTCCATTTTCCAACTCTTCAGCCCTCCATATCATTGAAAATCTGAGGATAAAGTGCTCAAAGCAGATTTTCAATAATATGGATGGCTGAAGAGTTGGAGAGTGGAGAAGATTGAAGCTTGTTCATTAAAGTTTGAATATTTATCTTAATATAAACTGAACAGTGATTCTATATATGTGTCAGAGATGATGATCTGGACCAACTGATGAGTGCTGGTTTAGCACAAAATATGTATATTGGAGATCATTGATATTTTTCACATATATGTGGTCATGTGTATCAGTTGTATAAGATGGATTGGATAACTTTGGGGTGCTTGTGTTTGAAAGTCTGAGTTCAAATCCCTTATAATTACGTTATATTTAATATAGACAATATAAATGTATTTAAATATGAAGTAATATTTATATAAATTTGCATTTCATATATCTTTGAATCTACTCTGGTAAAAATTTTGGAATTACATGGATTTATATATATTATTTTCTCTAATAGATGAAAATCACCAACTTCCTTGAACTGTAAAATTAAATTTATAATAATCACTTTTTTTCTAGAAAATCTTTAAAAATAAAGTGATCTATTTTTTCAAATTTTATTAAGATTTGGTTTTCTGACAAGTACTGGGATTAAGAGTGAATTCAAATATCATCATCAGTAACCATTATCAATCCACTGCAGGATGAAGGTCTCTCCAAGTTCAATCCATTTTCTCTGATCTTTAGCTTCTCTTTTCCACATTACCTCTGCACACTTTCTTATTTCATCCATCCACCTCACATTCTTAATTCCTAATGTCTATTCCATACATTCTTGTCATTGCAGCTGTTATTACTATGTGATTATTAATACAGTATATGAACATGGATGGGCTGCTCAACAACACACATTAGCCAGCATGGTGGGTTTATTGGCTTCTTATCTTTGAGTTTAAGATCAAGAAACACCATGATCTTTCTTCTCAGTTGCTTGATAAGGCAGAATGAATGTTTGTATAAATGAATTCAAATATAAGCAGATGTAAATATGGTATTATTAATTTAAAGTCATATCCAATCAACATAAAGGTAATTTTAACTTAATATTATAGAGCTGTTATTTTTTTAGTTTATTGTATGAAAGTGAGATTTAAATAACTTATCACTGTAGTATAAAGTCTGTTGAAAATTTTTATTTGAAAATGCTCTGTAAAATTTTATAAATACAACAGCAAATTTTCAAAACCAATCAATAGGTTCTCAGCTTTACTGGATTTGATGCTACAGAGTTGATTATTGTAAAACCCCACCTTCTCTGAATTGGACACGTATAAATAAATGAACAATGCAAAATTTTCTAAAAGAATATATGTGTCAACTTGAGCAAGAATATTTATGGAAAAGGTAGATCTTATCTTTAAAGAAGTACATTATTTATATATAGAGCATGAAATGAAATGTAAAGAAAATATAAAGGCTATAAAGTATGTAAAAGATTACCATAAGAGTATATTATGAAACGTTATATATTTAGAAAAATTTGGATACATATGTAAATATGGTTAAAGTCCTGCAAAATTAGAAGGAAAGCGGGCTTTGTTAAAGAATTGGAAGATATAGAAATTTAATGTAAATATGTAAATAATATTTATAAAGATAAAATATTTATTGCTTTTATATTTTTTAAGTTGTTTAATTATACTGTATATTATAAATTATATGTATATGTAAGATGATAACGTTTGTTAAATTTATTTATTTATTTGATTGTAATATGTAAATGTATGATTTAAATTACAATTTAATGCAAATAATGATCAGTAGATGGAGTGAATATAATTAATTAATCATGTGATTTGTATGATTAAATATCTTGAGAAGGTCTCAATGGAGATGAAAGTTGATTCAATAAATATTAAAATATAATTATTATTAGTTGTCTATTCAATCTTATTTAGACTGAACCATTAAACATCACATGATCACCATTTCTTATTATGTTTGCTCATAACTGTTATTAAAACAGGAAAAACTCTCCATACAGTAGTTCCACTCAATGCAAGTCAGATTTTATGCACAAGCTTTCTGGCATCTCTGGCTTGCATTGAGTGGCACTACTGTATGGAGAGTTTTACTTATTTAGATTGATTTATATATATATTACAACATTGTAGACAAATAAGTTATATTGGATATTTGTCCATTATAGTTATTCAATGTCAGTTTGGAAGATATGACAAATACATTGGAGAACTACAATTTGACATAGATTGAAATATTTTAGAAATTAAAAGGTTTCTACTGAAGAAATTAAAAGACTGCATCACAAAATATCAAATAGAAAAATATACCAGCATGTTCTATATGTGACTGTATTTATGACTTGACAGATATATGGCATTGCAAAACTCATTTCTAGAACAGTTCCTTGGAATTGGAATGATCATACTGGCTTGCAAGTGGTTGCTGCATGCATGTACATATGCATAGGTTTAATTAAACTTTATTTTGCATTAGTGCAATGCATAACCTCTGTATTTTTATATAAAAACATTTCCTTTACTTGGTTGATTAGCTCACATTGCTAAATGATTATAAATGTTTCTATTGCTTATCATAACATATATATATATTACCACCATAAGATGCTTCATAACATATTAGATATTTTTTTAAATAATATGCAAATCTTTTGATGACCCACATTCGGAGGCTACCAAATTCAACCTATAATACTTTTTAAGCAGACTTCCGATTTACATATGCTCTTATTTAATATTTTGAGATAAAAATACTTCTTTATTAAATAAAAAAAGAAAATTCATATTTCTTCTAAATTATTTTCTAATTCTTGTATTAATATTTCTGATAACAATATGAAGTTTGGTAAATATTTAAGCAATAGCATTAGAATTAAATTATAAAAAAATCCAATCTCATTCATATAAAATTGACATGTAATTGATTTTGAAACTTACTTTTGTTATAGGTTCTAAAATTAATTCTGATCTTTTCTTGCATATGAAAGAAAATAATGTGTTTATAAATTTAAGTTTCAGTATACTTATTTTTTTATAATAAATTTTTAATTCCAAAAATTAAAACAAATTTAAATATTATAGCAAGCAATTATTGACGACGATGATAAAATGCCTTTGCTATATATTTACAGTATAAATGACTTAGTTTAAGCAGATTATATATGTGTGTGTTTGTACATGTGTATAATACATAACTTTTTTTAAGAGGTTAATTTCCAATCATTTAAGAATAAAGTTATGATTTACATCGTATTTAATCACTGAATATAAAGAAAGAAAATGAAAAAAAGAGGGAGAGAGAGAAAGAGAGAAAAGATTAATCCATGGTAATTTAAAATCACTGAATTGGAGAGATTCATTTATCCATTTGAAGTATAGCTCAATCTTTGGAAGTGAAATTGACAACAGAATTAGCCAAGCAATCATCAAGTGAATTGTCAAATAGCTGGAAAAAATTTTCAAAAGAAGGAAATAAGTGAGAAAATAAAATTAGCAGCACTCAAGGGTATGACTGTAATAATGAAAACTAAGCTTGATTGATGGGAAAGATTTGGTGAGAACCAATAATATAGTTTTGGGGTGTGGAGAGAAAAAAACTTTGAAAGGTATTAAATATAGCTAAAAGAATAATGATAAAATCCTAAAGATTAAATAAAGAAAGTTGGATCTAAGAAATCCAAAGAGAAATTACGAACACACACACCTCTTGAAAAACTTTCTTCACTTATTCTCACATCTTTTCTATATAAACTGTTGTACTAGCTGTATTAATTAATATATTACTAGTACTTGGTGTTTACAACAGAAAAGGCTGAAAGAATTTTATCTACTCTTGGGCTATTAAAGTATCATTATCATGTTCAAATATTGGCATTCAGTGGCATGAAAAAGGTCATTCTGAGTGTATTCCAATATTTTCATACAGTTTCTCTTCTTTATATTATATGTACATCATATGTAGTCCTTCAAATATTCCTAGCTTATCTCAATAATAAAAGTGCTACCTGTTTGTTTCTCACTCACATATTAGACTTTCAGTCTCATGACCTCTCACAGCATAGACACAATGTATAAGTAAGAATTCAAGTTTGACCCATGACATTTTTTTTAAAATCTTGTTGAACACATTTATCCAAGAATCTATGATTATTTTTTATTATTTTTAATTTGTAGTAATAATTCATTCAAGGTTTCTTAATTTTTAGCTTCTTCTAATCCATAACTATACAATTTTTTCTTTGTAGTGGCATGTGATTCATGGAATGTAGAAAAGCATTCCTTCTCTTTAATAATTACATCTTTGGTTTATATATATAATATTGTAATGTTTTGATGGTAAACAGAATTATAGATATATTTCTGTTCTACTAGAGTTGATATTTGGTCATTTGTAGATTGAGCCACTAAAATTGGTTGAATGATTAAAATCCACTTATGCAGTTGGTGCCAATATAAAATGGTAATTCACTGATAATAATAATGACAACCATCAGATATTATCAGGTTATAATATAAATTTCATAGCTAGATATTTTTATTAATCTTTTAGTTCAATAGAACAAACATAAAGGCAAAAGTGATACCATGAATAATTGATGATTATAGAAATATTGCTGTGTGTTACCATGAAAGGTTTTTTTCACTATTGTAGCCATCTTGATTTACAATTCTATTACTTGTATATGTGTATAAACCATAAATGTATAATACCCAAATAACCATCACAATAAGATACTATATTTATCTGGTCTTCAAGATGGTTTACTTCATTATCCTCTGCAAAAATTTCACTCAGATGAAAGCACTTACCTCCAACACTATTCTTTTTTCCACATATAATCAAATATATAAAACCAGCCCAATAAAGAAGTACATGATACATTTCCTGAACCTCTTGGTCAGATGTTATCTTAATCAATAGTAATTCCAAAATTAATTGATAAAGGCACAATAAAAAGAAAAGAAAAAAAATCACTTGATATAATTTAAACAAAAACTTAATACAAAGAAAATTTTAGTTTACTCTTCTCTTTCTACCATAGGAGTTTTAATACTCAATTAGATTGTTATTGGAAAAATTTTAACAAAAATCTTTATTAAATTATTATTACTACTTCATAATATTGAAATAAAATACTGGTTTCTACTTCACCTTCAAGTAGTAAGTTACAAATTGCAGGTTATGCAAGCAAGTGAAGCTTAATATCAAGAGAATTATCAGACTGAGTGCTTTCAGGAACCTTTAGTCCCCATATTCATAGCCTATCTTGGGAGTGTCAACTTGAGTTGTGATTTTAAACAACCAGGTAGTAATTTATGCAAATTTATTCAATGTCTTCATATAGTTCACTTTCTAGAGATGGATGATTTTTTCTGGTTTATTGCTTTGTCGAACCCACAGTAGCAAAGGCACTGTGACAGAGCACAATGATATTAAACACAAAATAAAAGAAGCATGCTTCATTGCAAATAATGACAATGCAATAAATTGGAAAGAATCATGCTTTTCCATCTCTAGAAAGTGGACTATATGAAGACATTGAATAAATTGTCATAAATTACTATCCAGTTGTTTAAAATCATAACTCCAGTTGACACTCCCAGGATAGGCTATGAATATGGGACCTAAAGGTTCCTGAAAGTGCTTAGCCTGATAATTATCTTGATATTAAGCTTCACTTGTTTGTGTAATGCATAATTTGTATCTAATTACTACATCAATGGTTATATACTTTAATGTAATTAGTAGTGTGACACTCTCTGGAATCTGAGATCCTTAGATTGATTCCAATACTGGGACTTTCAGTGCTCGAACTTCTTTATGAACTTTTGAGCAATAAAACTATTCAGTTGTATTTAATGAATAGTTTGTGATTTGGTTAATTATTTTTGTTCACTTATTTTCCAGTGAATTAGAACCATATTTACACAGAGGTAAAACTCTCCATACAGTAGCACCACTCAGTGCAAACCAAAATAATCAATGGATGCAGGAAGGTTTTTGCATAAAATCCCTATCTATTGCCTACTCATGTGATGTTTGGTGGTTTAGAACCATACTATTAAGATGAATTTCTGATGATAAAGCATTTATAATTATTTCCAATGGATCCTTTTGCCATAAAAGAATATAAATTGCTCATTTTATTCTGAACTTTAATAAGTCTCATTCACAGAATATTTTGTATATACTTGAAGTTTTTTTTTTTTTTTTTAAGATGAAGTTGTTTTTTATGATAATAGTAGTTTGGAGTTAAAAATAATATTGGAGATTTCTTTAAAGATGTGAAAATGTATTTTTTTTTCATGTGTCATAGCATCAGCCAGGAATCGAACCCGCTAACCCAGGACAACTGCTTGTAAAGCAGCCATCGCTGACCTCTCGTCCACCAATGCTTGACGTGTGAAAATGTATTTTGTTCTTATTTAAAATAAGTATTCCAGTCTTATCAGTAACACTTTATACAACTGGTGAAAATTTAATTTGGTTTGACTTTATGAGAATGATTCAGATTCATATTTATTAAAGGAGTTAAGAAAAACTTATTGAAATATACTAAATTATAATTATTGTTAGTAAAGGTTTTTTTTTTAAAAAAAACATCTCAATTTATAAAAGTGGAATTGCAATTATAACTTTGATTAAATAGAGCATATTGATAATTTGTTGTTTCTGAAATGGAAGTGTATAAATATTTTAGCGTTTAGTTTTATGATATACTGAATAACGAAAATTATCTAATGATTTATTGCTTATAAGATCGTTTTAATTATCAGAAGTGATAGAACTTGGTCACCATTCATGCATGTTGGGTCTAGAAATCTGGCATTTCACTTCTACACTAAACTCTGCATGGCAATATACTCAAAAGAGTTTTTAAGGTGAGAATGCCTAAAAAAGATACTTCCATGGAAAAATTAATATTGGAATGAATATTATATTAGTGCCTACATATTCATCTTATTCAGTTGAAAATCTTTGTGTAGATATCCCAATGCATAAATAATAGTGAACCTGAATAATATACATTCAAAAGACACATATGTAAAGCAGATATCTTCAATACACACACACACACACATATATATATATATATATAGTATTTACTAAGGCAATAAATCTAAAGCATGTACAGTTGAAAATGTGAAGATAGGGACCTCTACAGGCCTTAATTACAAGCATATGGTTAAGACTTGTAGAGGTCCCTACCTTTGCATTTTCAACCACACATGCTTTAGATTTATTGCCTTAGTAAATATTACTTACGTAATCAATGTGCATTAAATAAATTTATATATAGTATATAGAAATCTATATACAATTTAATTTGAATATTGTATAAGTTTATAATACATAAGGTACAAATGTTTTTAACATGTATATACAGTATGTATATACCAATGATAAAATTTATTTTAAAAATGTATTCATTAATATCAATCTCTTAAAAAAAAGTAATGAATCAATACTTATATTTTTTTATTGTTTTTATAAGCATAATTATTGATGAACTTCAAAAGATACAATGCCTAAGTGATGTCAAATTCACAAAATTCAGCTATTGTGCATGGCTAAAAAATTTAGTGAAGCTGTTTTTATGATTGAAGCATCAGCACGGTGAACTAAAAAATTAAAATTTAGAATATTTCAGTTCATCTTTATTAATGTTTAATTTTTTATTCCATTTTTTTTAAAAAAAAAAAAATTAAAAACCTGGTTATTGAAAACATTAATAGGGAGACAGATTCCCATTTAGTGAATTAAATTGAATTAATTTTTCAAGACTATAAGAGGAAAGGTGACTATATAGTGTACCTGAAATATTCCTTATAAAAGTTTGGTGCACTGAATGGTTAGCAAAACAGAAGTCAAGTAGTTACAATGATGAATAAGAAGAATCATATATTTATGACCATGCCAATAATATATATATGGAAATAAGTTTATTACATTGAAGCTAACCAATATATTATATATCATCTGTGAAAACATTAATTTCGCCATTAAATAAATAATTGAGTGCTTTCTCACTCAGAAGGTCACATGATGCTTAAGCATCAGAAGATAATTGAATAGAATAGTTGTACCCAAACATGTCAGTTCTTTCAAACCAAAACTTGTTTAAAATTAATATTTAATCATTTAATTAGTCTTTTTAATGAATTAATCTTCCAAATGAAATAATGACATTTAACTTTAATTACAGTTTTTATTAAATAATCTAATCATTTTCTCAATTTTTATTCATCTCAGTTTTAAACAACAACAAAAAGGATCTTTTATAGATATTTTAAAAAATAAAGAAATAGTAGTTACATCAGATAAATATTTCATATAAATGTCCAGTTATTTTTTTTTATATCAAAAAAAACTTTATAAATGTATAGTGCATTTAGTTAATTCATCGATTAAAATTTTAAATGCTTCATCATCATTTTAGACCTTTGTCAATCCACTGTAAGATGAAGATCTTTCTGTTTAATCCAGATTTTCCAATCTTCAGTCTTCCTTCTCTGCAGAACACTAAAAAACTTCTGTATTTATCCATCCACCCATTTGCACATGGTCTCTTTGTAGGCATTTTTATACAATCTTTTGTGATCCAGTTTAAGATTTTAAATGATCATCTATTATAATTTATTTTAGCAATATATTGAATCCAGATTTATTTCAGTTTTTTAGCTATTTTAATCAAGTTACTCCACCCATGTATTTTGCTTTCAATTTCTTCCATACTTTATTGAGTAGTCTGAAGTTTCTAAATTGCTCTTCTATTAGATATCCAAGTCTCAGAACCTTAAATAAAAACTTGTAATTCGTGTCTATTTAAAAACTTCCCTTTCAAACACATAGGCTTATTTCCATTTAATTTTAATACCAAACGCACTCATTCCATTCAAGTTTAACTCTTGATTAATTTTGTTATTTGTATTAATAATCTGAGGAAGCTATTTGTACTTGTTAACTTCTAGTTTATGATTTGAAAATTATTTTCTTTTTTTTTTTTACTGAGAAATTCATTTAACATAACTTCAGTTTTTTTAGCATTTACCCATCTTATCTGATAACTCGTGCAACATTTTTTGAAGCTCAGAAGTAGTATTTGCAATAAATAGCCATATCATCTGAAAAACCTAAAGGCTTAAATAGTGCCCATTCATTTTTATTCCAGTAGCAACTCTCTCCATCCAGTAGTGCCACCTGGTGAAAGCTGTAGTAATTAATGGATGTTATAAGATTTGTGCATCAAAATTCCTATCTAGTGCTTATTCAGCCAATATCCCCAGACTAGTTTCTAGCTTGTGGCCATCAGTGAAGAGTCTTGGATTTTACATCAACATTCTTTGACCAGAATTGTTATTAAAGCACTAAAATATTTTATAATCAGCATTTCTTATGCTTTTATAATTTGTTAAATCAATAGCAACTCTGTCCATATTTATTTTGGGCTCATGGCTTTAGAGTTAATTAAATATGCTGAAAATGGCTGCCGGAGAGTTGCATTAAATCTAATGATCTAGGTAAAGTGGCTCAGATCTAAGACTTTTCATTGATGAAAACCACAATCCAGAAAATATTCTGGGGATATTGAGTGAGTAGGCATTAGATAGGGATTTTGATGCACAATCCTGTTAGCATTCATTGATTACTATGGCTTGCATCGGATGGCATTCCTGTATGCTGAGATGACTACTGTTGTAAGAGATTCTGTAAGCATAAGTTATGGTGACCATGTGATATTTGTACTCCTTTAGCTTTCCATTTTAATCCACAATATATTTTTTGTAAAACTGCTATAAAAGTTTTGAAGATATAGAATTACCCTGTCACATATTCTTCTCAATGTTAATATTTTTAGTATCACTATGTCATCTGATCATTGCTGTTGCATTTTGGTAAATATTTTTGCTATTATAACAATATCTTGCTTTTATGTCTTAATGATCCAATGCTTTAATCTCTGTAAAAATGCTTATAGAATCAAGTTCTTTTTATAATCTACAAATCTAAAGCATAATAGTAATCCTTTCAATAATTTCTCTCAACACTTTAACATGGTCCACTATCTAAACAACTTTTAAACCAAATTATTCTTTTTGCTGATTAAATTCCAAAGTTTTCTAAAGAGGACTTGTAATTATCTTTGTAAAGATTTTGGATAAAATTGATAAAAAGCTGGTAGGTCAGTAATATCTAATATCTCTATCATTTTTTTCTAAATAGCATTATTATTACTGCATTCTTCTAATCATTATTAAGATATTTCATATGTATCTTTGCCAACATTTTTTTTATTTGTTTACCTGCTTCTTTTAAGATATAGATTACAATTCCATTATTTTCTGAAGCTGTCCCTTTTTCCATACATTTAATAGCATCTCTGATTTCTACATTCGAACTGATAGACAAATCAGAAGATGTAATGATTGTATGATATATATTTTTTGTTCTTTATTACTTTATAATTCTTTTCATAATTTATCCACATATTTCATATCTTTTTCTCTTTTTTTCTTATTTCTTCTCTTATAACACCACAATATTTTTTAATACTTTGTATAACATTTATTCTTTTGTATAGCTTTTCTTGCCAATTAACAATTATATTTCCTTACATTATTATCAACTCTTTTTGTATTATGTATTTTTATATTCTTTCTTTTTTTCATATATTGTCCTGTCTTAATAGAAAATTAATTGGTAAATTGCTGCTTTTTTGTACCAACTATCTTTGTAGCAGTTTTTGATAGTGTATCAGTTATTTTCTTATTAATTTCATATAATTCTAAACCATCATCAAAATGTGTTAATATTTTAAAGCAATTTTTCTAATTAAAATTTATTGTATTGTTCCTGAAAGTTAGAAATATTAAATGTTAATACAGTTTTTTTTTAACAATTTATATCTCTCTAGTTTTGCATTAATATATATTTTACATTTAAACAAAAGCAAAACTCTCCATACAGTAGTGCCACCCTGTGCTAACTAGAGTCGCACAGGGTGGCACTACTGTATGGAGAGTTTTGCTTTTGTTTACAACAATTATGTGCTAGTATGAGATGGTGATCATGTGATATTTAGTGGTTTAATATTTTACATTTCACTAATCGATGATTTCTTCCTGTGCTCCATCTATTAAGAACATTATAATTTTGAAATATTTTCTATTAGCCAAAATATAATTCAATTCTGTTATATTTTCAATTGGATATTTCATATCTATTTTTTTTTAAGAATTTTTTTCAAAAAGGAATTCATAATATATAATTTTTTTACTGCAAATGTCACATATCTGTGTTCTCCTTAATTTCTTTCACCATAACCATATTTACCAATAGTTCTTTTATCTTTCAATCATTTTCAATTCTAACATTAATCTCCCATGAAAAATTTAAAATGTTTGAGCTCATCAAAAACATTTTGCACAGCCATAATATAATCATAAATGATGAAACATCTTATTTTTGTAAAGAATAAACAAGCTTTTTTAAGAAAAATATTAAACATTCTTACTATTATGAGATTTTATCATATCAATATCAACTTCAGTTGATTATAATTTGTTTTTAAAGCTTCTTGAAGGCATATTTGCCCTGTTATCTTAATGTATTGAGTAGATGTTTTTTATTTTATATATAACCAATTTCTATTTTAAATATTCTGAACCATTTCAACTTTTTTCACTAACAACATTTTTGAATAAACACTTTCCGAGCTAATATAATGAAAAGTGTACTCACTTCATGCAGCTCTGTGATATTTACTGTAGAATGAAAGAAATACAATTTTCCTATTTATTAATGAATTTACAGCTAAAAGAATATATTTATTTTAATCAGAAGGAAATTATAAGTTTATACATGTGTTGTCACATTATTTTAATATCTCAAAAATGTTTTGTTGCATGAAGTATACTCTTAAACCAAAGCTTAAGATAGAGACTTTAAAAAGATAAAAATGGCCATCTTATCTTTGTACTTAAATTCATTTACATAGGCCAATCTAGAGCATCTGGGAATGAAAGTGTGAAAGTCTTTATTTAATAATTTTTTATCCATTAACTTTATTCCATCTATTAACAATCGTGAAATCTTTCAATCTACTGCCTGTTAATATTATGGAAAAAGTAATACATTTTGTATTAAAAATAATTTTCTTACCACAGAGTGAAAGAAAACTCCATAAAACATTAAAATTCCATTATTATTATTATTGCATTTATGGTTAGAAGAATATATTAATATTTAAATACAAATACATTGTCTATACTGAAAATGTAATTAGAAGGGATTTGAATTTAAGACTTGCAAGTACACTCCATCTTATACAGTTGATACACACAAAAAATGCATTTTGTAATAAAAATAATTTATTTATCAAAGTAATAACAAATTTTTAACAATAGCAACAATGATTAATAAAATGTAACTAGAAATGAAAATTCATAAGTAATGTACATGTTTATTTTTGAATTTATGAGTTTTAAATTTATTCTTGAATTTATTATTACAAGTGTATAATTAAGTAAAAGGAATAAATAATATATTTTTTAAAAATGTTTATTATATATATATACAAGACTGTTTATAATAGTTATATATGTTTAAAAAAAAGCAAAAGGTAGACCATATACAAAACATAGAAAGCAAAATTTAATATATTCTTATAATAATAAATTCAGCAATAGATATACACATTGTAAATTTTAAAAAAGTATGCATATTTGCCATGGATTTAAATTTTTCTGCATATCTTTGATTTGTCATTGATACTTTGTTTAATAACATTAAAAGCATAAAGCTAAAGTAGTTAATAAATAATCAAAAGTACCCCAAATCCAAAACTCAACCAGACTAACCAAGAAAGTAAAATCTAAAACATAACCAATGGTTTTACTGCTGCAAGCAGACAAGAAGTGTCACAGGTTCAAAAATAAACATGTAAGGGGTTTTTTGTTGTGTGTGTGCAAATATAATTAATATGCTGGTAGATTGTACACTATACTAGCATGCACTTTCTATTGAATTATATCATCTCATGATTTAACCAAAACATTTTAACCTGATAACTTATGCTTCAAACCATAGCTTGGTTCTAATTCAGTCAAGAATCTACCTGCTTGTTCAGTGGTTTTCTCAAAAGACTGTCACATTTTAAAAGCATCAATACTTGTTCTATTTTATCTAAATCCAACAATCACAGAAACATTACTTTTTTGTTTTGGGCCTATAAAAAATTTTCTATTTTTGTTATTGGAATTCTTCACAACTTTAGTCTGTGTTAAATACTTTTACTAGTATTGTTGAAGAATGGTTCAAAAAAAATAAAAACTGACAATTTTTAAATCTTTATTATTAATTTTTGAAGTCAGCTTTTGTTATTGTTGTCATTATCTTAATCTTCAAATTTAATGTGATCCATTTTTTCACTCTTCTTATAAATCAGTTAAAACTCAGTTGCTAAAATTTTCTCTGTTTCAATTATATGTGATAACATTATCATATCTAAAGTTTTAATGTTTCTATCCCAATCTTGAATTCATATTTGTCTTCATTTAATCTGGCATATTTCATTACATATTTAGTATACAAGTTGAATAGGCAGAATGTTAATATGCAGCTCTATTTAACTCTTTAATCATTATGAAGCCAATTAACTTCAGTCGATCAGTTGCAGAATTGAAGAACATAATAAAGCCTCTAGTGAAACTTTTTTTTAAATGGAATCTCTAAAGATTTCTTAATAAGGTTTATCAATAGTAAGCTCATTTTTATTTTTGAATATGCAGTTGCAGATAAAAATAAGCATACATTTTCTAACATATAACAACTAGATATTATAAAGTAAAAAGGTTAATTGTAGTGAATTCAAAGAGCATATTTCTGTTTACTCTATTCCAGTGCTGTCATATATTGGAGGTCTTAGTGATCAATAAATAAAAAATGGTAATACTTTTTAAAATCCAAATTCAGTGCTGATATATTCATTTGCCCCAACAGTTCCTGATTTATAACCTTCATCAATGAAAAGCTTGGATCTGGTTCTAGTGCACCTGAATCTATTGAACATATTCCCTTTTTTATTTAGCATTCATCTTTTATATTTACTTTATTTTCAAGCAACAGCCTGAAATTAAAAAAAATACCATAATAATTTGAATCCAAACCTATTTCCCTGCATAGTTATATAGATCTGAAATAGTTTACTAACAATATATTTCATTGATGTCAGTTTTTCATGATAATTGCAGACATTTTTATCCTATGAATAGATATAAAATTAGGATCACATCATATCATGCACAATGTTGTTCAGGAGGAAATCTCTATTTACTCGGTGAAAATAGATACCATTCACTGGTTACAGATTTAATGGATATTACCATCTATTATATAATAATTACTCAGACTAACAATAGGTGGCAGTATTGGGAGTAAAGCATCACATCACATCTCATCATCATCAAAATATTAGGCATCTGTTAATTGAATGTAAATGCTTGAAAACAGAAAGAGTACAAATAATGAAGTTATGGAAGAATAAATATGAAAAAAAGTGATTATATAGAAAGTGTTTTATTGGTTTTTATGCTGGATTTGGGAAAAGATAAGGGGGATTTAGATATAAAGGCCATAGAGTTGACAAAGATTATGTTGTGGAAATGGGATGGAGCAGAATATGGAATGGAAGGTAAAGTGGCTAACAGGTTTTTCTGGGCATAGTTGCTGAGAGATTCCTGACTCCATTTAAGGAGAAGTCACAGTGCATTACATCACACCACATCACATTTCTTCATGAAAAGTATTGTGTGAATTAGATTCATGCAATGTTCTTTGATTTTATATATTTTCAAGCCATGGTACAAAAATGCTTGCAGTTATTGTAAAGTCAAAAAAATAAAAACATACAGTTATATAACACTGTTTTTATAACCATAGAATTAATGTGAACAATAAGAGTCGAATTTAAAAACTTAAAATATTTTTTTTTAATTTCAGGCTACTAACTTGATAAAGATACAATGAGTTCAGATGCACTAGCCTAAACTTTTATAAAACAGAAATTAATTTGTGTAAATGGATAGAATAACAATGGGTATGAATTTAATAAGCATTACTATTATCTAGTTTACATTAATTATTTAGGCTTACAATAGATGACATACAGGATTAGGATAAACAAAGATTTGCACTAGAAATATAAATACATGATTTAATATTAAAAATTTATATTTTGTTAATCATTAAAATCCTGTGTTCAAATGCTAAGACATGAGCAAAAGGTTATAATGTAACAACAGAGATGTACTATATATTAATTTATATATAACAAATTTTTTTAGTAGTAGAGTATGAATTATTAATAAAAATAATGTATACTTAAACTTGGAAATATGTAAGTGTATACAAGTAGAATTGAAAAAGAATTAAAAAAATATACATCAATTAAATGTAATATAATTCAAACGAGATTAAAAAAAAAGAATTCAATATGGAGCTTATATACTTTAAAGCAGGTAGTACCGAGATATTTCTGAGAGGATTTTTATAATAAAATAAAGAGATCACAAGATCAACAAAATATCACATGCTATTTTCTTATACAAATCTATTCATTAGCAAATTCTTATATTCTTATTACTTTTAGTTCACATAATGTAGGCTTAAGACATCAATAGATGTTAGATGATAGAAGCTGATAATATCCCTACCTAGTGATATCTATCCAAGTATTCCTAGACTAGTTTTAGCTTAGATGGCTTTAAAAAGAGAAGAGCTTTTTAATTTATTTTTTTTTAAACGGTGCATGTGGACCTTTTTGTATCTAATGCACCTTTCCTCTAAAAGCCTTTTTTTTTACTTTTTGCTATAATATCAAGCTACCAGCTGAAACTAAGAAACATGTTAATTATTTCAATTCAAGTTTATTTCCTGAATAGTTTATAAAGCCAGTTCAGTTTCTATATATTATGGAGGTCTTTATTTTTTTTATAATTTTAAACACCTTTATTCTTTAACTAAAATCAATAAAAATACCACATTATTTTAACTTATACTTAGCTATTCATTAGCAAATTCTGTTTTTACTATTTTTATGCCGCCTAGTGTAAGTTTTAGTAATCAATAGATGACTATAAGGATAGTGCTTAATAAATCCTGATTCAGTGCTATCCTATCCAAACATCTCTAGCTTACATTAGATGGAAAGTAATGAGAATAAAATAATTTGTTAATTAATAGTAATGCATGAGCAAAAACCATGTGATATCTTGCCATCATGGGATCTCTTGGTGGTTTTAAATTAATTCTGATCAAAGAATAAAGTTGGCTAAAATTGTAAAAAAATTAATACACTCCACCTTCATAATATTTATAAATGAAGTAGTTTCAAGTCTATGTAGGCAAATAAGCTTATATTGAAAAAAATATAACAAATTTTTAAGTTTAGACTGGTAGTTTGATAGTATAATAAAAAGTAAAAAATAGCTGCTAGTGAAAAGGTGCATTAGATATAAAAAAATCAAAATGTACTATTCAAAAAATCTAAAGCACTTTTCATTGACAAAGCCTTAAACTAAAAACTAGTCTGGGAATATTTGAATAAGACGAGCTGGATAAGGATTAAACAAGAGTACCAAACTCCATACAGAAGTGCCACCAAATGCAAGCCTTTGTAATCAATGGATGCAGAAAGGTTTGTGCATAAAATTCCTATCTAGTGACTACTCATTCAACATCCTCAGATTAATTTCTAATTTGTGGTTTTCATCAGTGAGGAGCCTTGGATTTGAGAGCACTGCTCCTAGAACTTAGAATCTAATGCGACCCTCCAGCAACCACATTTTATCTATTTGGTTAACTATAAAGCTAGGAGATCAAAATGAAAACACCATAATGTTTTCAACCCAAGCTCATTCACTTGTATCATTATATAGATCTGAACTCAGTTCAACATCCATACATTTTGGTGTTGGTTTTTCAAAAACCACTGTTACCATTATCCTATGGGCAGGATAGATATAGAACCATCAAAACATTACATGATCATCATTTCATATGCTTACACATGGTGACAATAAGAGTACCAAATTTCATACAGTAGGTCACTAAGTACAATCATTTGTAATCAACAGATGCATAAAGGTTTGTGCATAAAATTCCTATCTAGTATTTACTCATTCAACATCCATAGACTAGTTTTTAGCTTGTGGCTTCCATTAGTCAGGAGCCTTGGATTTGAGAGTCCTGCATCTAGACCATAGGTCTATATGACTATACCTGCAAATGAGCTTGGCTTAAAAACATTATGGTTTTTTTATGTTGGGCTTCTAGCTTTATAGTTAACCAAATGGGTAAAAGGTGGCTGCTGGAAAGTTGCATTAGAACCTAGGGTCTGGATGCAGGTCTCAAATCCAAAGTTTGTCACAAATGAAATCCACAAGCTAGAAACTAGTCTAGAATGTTGGATGATAGGCACTAGATAGGGATTGTATGCACAAACCTTCCAGAAAACATTGGTTACAAAGGCTTGCACTTGGTGACACTACTGTAAGAAGTTTAATATTCTTATTAGCAGCTTGTGTAAGCATATGAAATGATGATCATGTGATGGATAAGAATTTATTAAAACATGACCAACTGCATCCACTGATTATTAAAGCTTGCATCACATGTCAAAGAAGTAGTGAGAAAATAAAAATGTGCTAAAAATACAAATATGTATATCTATATTCTTTATAATTCTCTCTTATTGCAAACAATTAAATGCATACCTGACTATGCATATGATCATTTGAAATTTTAAACATTTCACATTTCATTAAAAAAATAAAGCTGCAAATACCATTTTCTTTAAAAATTTTCATTTTGATTAATGAATCAAAAAACCAATTCTAAGAAATTAACTGTTTATACTTCATCTATACAGAATGTAACAAATGTAATAAGTTTGCTTATATATACAAACTATAGAGAAGCTTGTTGTTTATTTAAACATTTTGATTTTTATTATGTAATTATAATTCAAGCTAAATGCTTTGGAAGTGAGAAAACAAAGCTTAAAATGAAATTCTTATATGAAATGAGAAGTAAGATGGAATTCTTATATGCTTAATATAGTAAGATGAGTATGCTTTTGATATCTTGTATAATGATATCATAATCATAGCAGTTACAGCTGCAAAGTGGAGGCAACTGATGATTTAAAGTATATGTAAATAATATGTAAATGTGTGGATTTACATGATCCATTTTGTAGACAGGGGAAAGCTGAATTCTTTTATGTTTATAGCATTCACATTGTTGATGATATATTTAGAATGCAATAATGCAAAACACAAAATAAAAGAAGCTTGGCATATTGTTACCAATAGAATATTATAAGCAAAAAAGAATTCTGCTCTTCCCTCTTTAAAAAGTGGGTCATGTAAACCCACCCATTTACATATTATTTACATATATTTCAAATTACCACTCACCTCCACTTTGCAGCTGTACTGCTATGATTTTGATTTCATTATAGAGATATTGAAAGCATTCTCAGATTACTATATTAAGCATATAAGAATTCTATTTTACGTCTTGCTCTACATAAGAATTCTTTTTTAAGCTTTTCTTATTTCTCACTTCCAAAGTGTTTAGCTTGTATTATTGTTATTATTATTATTTATAATTTTTTTTTTATTTAGTAAATAAAATTGATGATTTTTTACACATTTATCTTCATCATCATTATGTCTATGTTTTAAAAATCTAAGTGCAGCAAATATGTTATCAATAAATATATTGGGAAAGGGGTATATATCACATAAGCATAGGATATGTCATCTTCTAAATAATTATTTGTTCTTTAAAATGAACTTTTTCAAAATTGGTGGTAAGTGGAATAGATATAAAAAAAAAAATAAAGTATGGAAAATGCAAGTGTGAAAATCTTAGAATAAAATGATAGGTACTTTCAAAATATATACTGTGTTAAGAATTATGTTTTTTTAAATATTAATTTACATTGTGCAGGAATTAATTATCTCAATAAATTATCTTAAGAAAGTAAGAACTACTTTTTATTATAAAATAAAATTAAGCTTATCAGTAATCTGTAAAAAAATTTGGCCATATAAATTTATATGGTGCATGTATAAATTGCCCAAATGTAGTTAGTACTGGGTATATAGTAATTGCTCTTCCAATTTATAATATAAAATTTGAACGGAAATTATTACATAATCTTATATTTATTTTATTAGAAAAGAAAGATTTTGAAATAAAAAATAAAATAAGATAATCTGATTTTTACAAAAGAAATTGTTAGAAATAATAAGAAAGGTTACTTGTGCATTTTCAAGTAAACCAAGATGGCAGCCTGTATTTTTGATAATCTACAGTTTTGGGGGCTTATCAAAAATGCTTACAAAAAAAAAATGCCTGCTGGAAACATCATATTTAATAATTATATTTTATTTTTTATTATTATTTTAAAAAAAGAAATCATTGTGGGAAAATTAATTACAATATTTACAGTTTTTTTTTTGATTAGCTTATTAACAGAAAAGTTTATATATATATATTATTGACATTTTATTGCATGCAATTTTAAAAGTTTATATATATATATTATTGACATTTTATTGCATGCAATTTTATCATGACCATTAATGTGCACTTTTCAGGAGAGCAGGATCCTGTAACTTTGGAAATAATCCACTGCATCACATTCTGTGACATGAAGGCCCCAAATCTTTATCATCATGACAACTTAGCAAAAAAAAAACTGCTAACAAAAAGAAACATGCTGAATTGAACCAAAGTATTACAACGTTAAGAGCATCTTGTCACTTTCCACATTATAACGCAAGTAAAAAAATAAATAGAGCTTCTTAATGAAATTTATTGGAATTTATTTCTTTTTTTAAATTTAACAATCAATTTATTAATTTTTTTTTAATTTAATGACTAACATATCTAAGGTAGATTGTAAGCCCTAGAAACTGCATATTTATGAAAAATATGGGCTGCCATCTTGGTTTACTGGAAAACTCATAAGTACCTAAGAAAGTTATACATACATCATTTTAATCATAATTTCACAGTGAACAACTTAAAATTAATTTTAAAAAAGTCCTATTTAAAAACTTCCATACCAAAATTTTTAATTTATGAATAAATTTAAAATTAATAACTTTGCAAATGTTTACATTTTTTACATTCTATTTTAATTTTACAATATACTAGCTTTATAAAAGGTGTAATATTTTATCTTTATTATTATATAATCTAAAGATATTGCAAAAATTGTATCTATTATATAATCTAAAAATATTGAGAAAATTGCATTTTTAACTAAATGCTAAAATATCAATGAGGTGTATATGTTTATAAAAATTAAAGAAAATGATGTTTGAAGCTTCTCAAGTTTAAAAAAAAAGCGATTCCCCCTCCTCACCCCAAAATTAAATCTAAATCTTTAACATGTCATGTCTTTTGTAAAGCATAAATCTCACATTAATATTTTACCCTGAGTAGCTTGCCCAATGATGAGAATGGCAGAGTTAAGAGTTAAAAGATTCTAAATCAATTCCCTCTTGATGTAAATAAAACAAAATATTCTTAGTCTGATTATTTGAATGAAATTATTTGGCCCAATTAAAGCCTTCAGTGTTCAGACATCACATAGCCATTCATAGGATTACGATAATCATTCACATGCATATTTTTCATATTTCCATTTCTGTAAAAACTCTACTATTTATGTTGTTTTGTACACACGAAAACTAGGAAGGTGCACTCATAGCATCTAATTTTTAAATTTATTTAGTAAAATGGCCATTAAAAGATCAGCTAGAGATTAAAGGTTTCTATAATAGCACATTATATAGGAAAGTAAGAAGAAGGCATGATTACTAATTTCCAGATGAAGAGGGTTTGAGATGTTTTTATATCTGTTTTAATTTACCTTCTATCTAAAAATAACTGGACATCCATTTCCTGATAATTATTGGATGGTTGGCTGAGTAGTCATGGCAGACAGATGCATAACGCTGCAACAAGAAGTCTTCATCTCTTTATATTACCAAGATATATAGTAATATATAGGGTATATGAGCACAGACTTTCATACGATCCACCATTCCCCACTCTTATCTCATAACACTGATACACTTGAGCACATATATGTCGAAAAGATAAATAATCACCAATATGCGTATTTCATGCTAAAACAGCAGTCATCAGTTGGTCCAGATTATCATCTCTACACATATATGCAATAAGTGCTCAGATATATATTAAGATAGCCAATCTTTATAGTGTATATTTTCCAGACATTTTTCTAAGAAAGATAAATTACGTTATAAAGAAAAGAACAAATTCGCACACATATTTTCATTAACTCAGTCTGTCTCTAGCAAAAATTTTGTATTTAGTTTTTATTCACAGATATAAATATATGTGTATTTATACTGTTTCTTTTTTCAGTAGTGCATGTGTTTGTAAATGTGTGTGTACATAGTTTGGTCATAACACTAACTTAAATCACTGAAACTGAAAAATGCCAAAAATCACTTTTGTAGCCACACCTCTGTTTAAATTGCTGTGAAGGTTACGCATGTGACTTTATTACTTGGCTTTTTCAACAGAGCAGAACAGGCTTCGGGCAATGTGCTTTGTCTGCTAACACGTAGCATGAAAGAGCTGAAGAACCTTTTCAGGCTACATGTAAATAATCTGAGGCTAAAAAGAAATTGTTTCCAAATTAAATAATTGCTTTTAAAGACGTAAACAGACTTTGTCTAAATTCATAACAAGCTGGACATATGTGTATATCTTTATATATACACACATAGTTAATATATATACACATCAATCTATATGTGTTGTACATAAACACACTCGTTTCCGTGTTCATATATAAATGCACATTTCTACCCATAACAGCTAGGATGAATGATTTGTAAAAGTATTAATTTATATGCATATACATTTAGCAATCAATCGTCATCCGTGTTATGTGCAAGTCCAAAGAGCAGTTCCATAGCCAATTCATCCATTTCTCCATTCTATTTTGTTTATTGCCATATCTTCAATTCCACATATCTCTTCTCCATTTCCTATATCATTTAGCAAGATCAATTTTCTTCATTCTTTCTTTTTGCTTCCATTCACCATTTCTCCAAAATATCCTTTATTAAACTCTTCTTTCATTTTAGTGTATGTCCAATCCAGTTTTTTTTTCTATATTTAATTTCCTCAATCTTTTTTTTTCATTTTGCTCTTTCCAAAATTTTCTCACTTGTTATTTACTTATTTAACTATTTTTCTCTATTCTTCTCCTTGTCCACATATCAAAGGCCTTCAATCTGTTCTAATTCTTTTAATCATGTCCTCATTTCACAACCATACTAGAATAAACTCTACACATAGCAATTAATTAATATTTTCCTTAATCCTCTCTCTAAAATATTTTTTTAAACATTGACAATTCTATTTTTCTTTTAATTTTCATTGCTTCTATTTGCAGTCAACCAACTACCTAAAATATTTTTTTAAACATTGACAATTCTATTTTTTTTAAATTTTCATTGCTTCTATTTGCAGTCAAATATCTAATTCCAGTCACTTGTTGAACTATATTATTATAAATATCAACTTGTTTAATTATTTTTCCCTATACATAAACACTGGTCTTCTCACATTAACCTCGATTCCATATTCCATAACATCCTTCCTTCAATTTAGTGACATATTCTGGAGATTCTTTTCACCTTCAACTATAAAGAAATATCATCTGCAAATCTTATATTTTATTATTCTACTTCCAATATTAAAATCTCCACAGTCTTATCTAGCTCTTCTTTCTATATTCGCATCTTCACTCACATTATTCTACAATTTGATTTTTATTCTCCAATATATATATATTCTAAATCAATCTTCTCTCTTTTAAAAAAAAAAAAACTACTATATTTTTTGAAATGGTCATAAGTTTATTTTACATAAAAATATTTTGTAGATTTGCAAACTAAGTAGCTTTGTATCTGTTCTTACGACAAGACACCAATGTCTTTCCTAGTTAAGATCTCAAAACTAATCTGAATCATTTGGTGTTCCTACTCATAATGAAAAAAAAAACAACTAAGGAAATTATAAGGTAAAATGGTTACCCATTGTCTTCCTTTTTTTATATAAATGATTATTCTTATATTGCTTTCCTCTTCCCTGTTATCATTTATAGTGGCCTTCTGTTGTCTTGGAAATGTATATAAATAAATTATAAAAAATGAACAACTTTTTGCCTTTAAACTTGTTTATTCATTCATTGTCTGATGGTTTTGCCCAAATTGAGTGATTCTGGAGCTAAAGGTTCATAGGTCACACTGTTTCATTACTTCCAATGAAAGGTTCATATGTCACACTGTTTCATTACTTCCAATGAAAGGTTCATATGTCACACTGTTTCATTACTTCCAGTGGTTGAACTTCTTATGAAGCCCCAAACAATAAATCATTTGATTTATTATTATTTAATATATACCTTAAACATACATAGCATTCTTTAATTCAATAATATTTTTTGTACAATTTTTCTAATGAATGAATTACATTCCTATATGTATATATAGCGTAATGCTATAATAAAATATATAGTGTTTTTATATTAAAGATATTGATTGTAGAAGTTCTGTCATAAACCTAAAATGTTCAAAGCTAAACTGGATAAAAGGCTTAAGTTAAATACTCAAACAAAGTCTAAAATTAGAAGCAATCAAAATAGTCAGTACTAAAATGTCCAGTCTTGGTATCACATTATAAATGACATAACTAAGTATAAGATTTCCAGTCCTGTATTTGCAAAGTTTACAATACTATTACTCATCTGGCTGAAAATGTGATGCCTGAATTTCAATATGATGTATAAATTCTAATAGCTTTAACATACCTCATCCAAAAATTTCAAAGCATAAAATAATCATGAATCCAGTCTAATAATTATTACAAATTTAAACTTTGCAATGAATTATTTTGAATTAGACTTGAAATCAATTATCCAATTATGTTTTAAATATTAATTACAGAATAATATCTACAATTATAACAAGTCAAGAATCTTTAAAACTTATTCCAGTAAAGTTTAAATAATTGATTTATATTTCATTATATATTCTATTATCATTTCAAACATATTCTATGATCATTTTCAAAAAAATTTTTTTATTATTTTATATTTTTGCTAAATTATACTTAATTTTTTTCATTTATATTTCTACTTTAATATCTTTATTACTTTTATTTTTATTTTTATCCTATGTCTATTCTACTTAATTATACACACACACACACACACACACATATATATATATATATATATTAATCCCAACAGATACAACATGATTTACAAAAATTCAGACTACTAGAGATATCAAGAAGAATATTTATTTTATATAAATATTGCTTTAAACAATACATATTAAAATGTTTGTAATAAAAAAATATAAATATATAGCCATAAAATTATAAAAATAAAAAAATAAAATTTTGTTTAAGTGAATTAAATTGATCTGTCTCTTACAATCAGTTATTATAATGAGATAAATTTGCTTTTTATTATTGTTGCCATTAGTTACAATAAATTTTATAATAATTTTAAAAATTAGCAAAAAAATCATTTCAAAAAGTTGAAATTTTTTTACAATTGTTTAATTTATAAACTCTGATATACCACCTTTTTGAAATGGGGGACATAAAACTTGATTTTTGAAATATATATATATATGGCCAGTATTGAGATAGACATTTGTTCAATTTAAAAAATAATATAAAATTAGAGCATTTGAATACTGATAATTATAAAATATATTGCTTATAGCTGTTGTGAGATCATTTTCAATTAAGCATAAATTAATGTTAGTTAATTATAGAAAATATATATTGAACAATAGAGGCTTCTAAACAATATCAGGTAAAGTACCCAAATCCATATTTCAAGCTATTATATCCAAGAAGATAATTACAAAAAACTTTTAACCACCAATAAACTTAGAAACAATTGTTTTGAATCCTATTTTGATAATGACAGTGGTATAAAAAAGTTCAGGATAAACAATTTGAAAAAAGATTTTTTTTTCATAAAATATCTGTTCACTGAAAGGTTAAAAAAAGAGGCTAAGCCATTTTATAGATCATTTGGATTTTTTGTTTTTGCAATCTTGTTAACTATATAATTGGCATATTCATTTAAATGATTTTTATTGTCTGCCTTAAATTTTTTTATATCTCCTTGATAAATAAAACCATACATAATCTCTTAATTTAGTCCAATATTAAATAAAACATTGTCAGACAGTATAAATTTGGAAGAATAGATGAAGGAACAATTGATTATATTTTTTCTTATAAAGGCAACAAATATTGAAAACATAAATGGAGTGGGATTTATTATAAATAAATAATGGAAAAATAATAATGTGGAGTTGATATTGCTGAAAATTATAATAGAAAGGTAAAAAGAAAATGAAGTGAGTGAAAGAAAGCACAGAAAAGAAATATAAAATATTGTTTATATCAGAAGCATTTATTAAAAATTTGATGAGCCAATATTTTTTCCTCAGGCCAATGGTCTACTATTTCTACCATCTAACTGAATTGTGAAATGGTTGCAGTAAAACCAAACTTTATGTACATTTTTCTAAATATATTCAATTGTCAGTATACAATGTTTTGAATGGTATTCTTCTGTTTTTTAGGTATTTCTGGTCTTATTAGTGATAGTATAGTATGAGAATAGAATAGGTAACCATTAAATTTATGAAAAGTACCACATCACTACAAATCCACAAATCTAAAAATCTCAATTTCACTTATCATGGTAAATTGACATTGGTCAGGCCAACAAAATTTGAAGAAGAGAGGAACATAATATTGCCCAAAATGTGTTCTATGCTAATTTTTTTGTTATTAATAATAGCTGAACATATTTCGAAAAGTATAAAATTTGAATTTTTGTAACAAACCATTTAATTATTTCAATTAGATGATGGAAACAGTCTATTGTATATCTAAATATTTTTATAGTCTGTCTAAATTTTTATAGTTTTTTTTATGTGAATATAAAATTTTTTTTCTTCTTTAAATTAGTCTTTTTTAAAATTATTTATTTAACTACTATACATATTCAATTCAAAATAAAGTAGTGATGCTTTAGTCAAGCGTTGTTAGCCGAGAGGTCATCGCACCCGCCTTGCAAGCAAGTAGTTGGTTGCAGACGGATGTGGGTTCGCGTCCCGGCCGATGCTATGACATATGGAAGAAAAAAAAGAAGTAGTGATGCTTTTAACAGTCATTGTGAAACGAAGTCTCTCTAAGTGTGCTTTATAGAGAAACAATAAAAAAGCTGCCTGATAGCTGAGTGGAGAAGAAGAGTTTTTTATCTTTGTTTTGCCTATTATTAGCTGACAATCCTCAATTATTAATCGCATGGAACATTTAAGTGGGGGGGGGGTCTAAAAATTTCAAAATTTTATACTTGACCGGTTTTGAATCTAAATTATGAGCAGAACCGATGCCCCACAAGGCTCTTTCCAAAACAGAATACAACATTAATACATATTTTTTAAGATGAATTATAGTTATATGTTGAATTATTTCCATCATCTACTTGAATTGCTAAACATTTTTTTAAAATTTTCAAATTTTAATTTTATATTTTAAAATAGATTCAATTCTTAATAGTAACGAAATAACAGAGTAATAAATATTATTTTAAGTGATATTATTCTTTCTTTCTTTTTCAGACATTGCTGACCTTATCAGTGTTGACTAGCATGGGAATTGAACCTGTGCCCTTTAAAATTGGAAATACTGCATTTAAGAGCATATTCTAACCAACTAGATTACTTTGCAAAAGAGTAGAAATTTTAAATACTTATCTATGAAGGACTGCCTTGTTTATTGATTTTTACTCTTTGAAATCAAGATTAATGAATAATCCACAATAGATTAATTTATGAGTTTATTTGACATAGTCGTGTGAGAAGCTTTTTTAATTTTTTTTTTTTAAACCTTTCCCTAACGCAGCAATTAGTAAGTGATTGAAAGTCATGTGGGTAAATTTGTTTATGGCTATAGAAATGAGAAAGGATATAAATTTACAGACTCACAGAAAAAAAACTATATATATATTAGAAAAATGGTAATTGGAGTGGGCATGGAAGCATCCAAAATAAAAGTACAATAGAATTGGATTACATTTTGACAAACATAAAATTTATAGTTTGAGGTAATAATCTTAATAGATTTATTGCAGAAAGTTGATTAGTGAGATCAATAAGATTTGAAAATGATAGGATGATGACGCAATATTTTTTTTGTTTTTCATCAAACAGATGTTAGGGGTATGTGTCCAATTGGAAAAGCAAAAGAATATTAAGCAAAAAGGTAATAAATTAAAATTTAAAGCAGCAACTCACATGACAATAGTAGTTAACCACATTGCCCTTAAAAGATAAAAAGAAAGAAATGAGGAGGAACTTCATAGACAAGTATATAAAAAAAAATTTTAACTGCTATTTTTGGCAGGATATAGTAGTTTGTTATGGTTAGTACCTTAAATGCGGTTTGCATGAATCTAAAAGTCAGTTAATTTCATGCTAGTTGTTATTGATCAGGCCATTAAGTTCTGAAAAAAAGAGGAAAATTATGCCATTCAAAACATCATGTTCTTTCTATATTAACTGTGTGTTATTAATAACAGTTGAATATATTCAGAAAGATATAATTTGAATATTTAGAAAAACATTTAAAAATTGAAATGGGTGATGAAAATTGTCTAATGTATAACCCTTAGTATTGCACACCATCGGACACTGTATTTACCTGCTATTGTTAGTTAGTTGGTCTATCAACTTGAACATTCATGAAATTCAAATGTTCAGTCTGTTGGTTCAATCATATGAGATGAACCAATTGACTTTGGGGAACCTGTGATGAAAATTATTTTATCATTTGGTGATTCTAGGCAAACATATTTTGTTCTACACCATTATTTAGAATTTATACTTACAAATCCTGTCATCATCATCATCATTATCAATCCACTTCAGGATGAAGATCTCACCAGGTTCAATCAATCTTCATTGATCTCTAGCCTCTCTTCTCCATATCATCCCTGCATATTTCCCTATTTCATTCATTCATTTCACATATTGTCCATCTTTGGGTCTTTTTACAATATCTTGTAATTCAGTTTCCGACTTCAACTTCCATCTTTTATCATCTTTTCTAGAAATATGTCCAGCCCAATTTCACTTCAGTCTCTTAATTCTGTTATTGATATCAGTAACATCTGTTTGTTCTATTATCCATGTATTGCATTTTCAATCTCTTCTTGTTACTCCTAGCATATCTCCATACTTTTTTAAGTGGTCTAAAGTCACTGTATTGCTCTTTTGTTAAGTGTCCAATTTCTCAGATGCGTAAGTAAGAACTGGTAAAACACATTTCCTAAAAACCTTCCTTTTCAAACACATAGATATATTTCTCTTTAATTCTATGATTAATTTCACTCATTATGTTTCCATCTGTAGTATTAATATGAGCAAGGTATTGTAGTTATTAACTTCTTCCAATTCATTATTATTAACCTTTATTTTCATGTTTTGAGAAAATGGAATCCTATCCTAGTAAGATATTTATTTACTGTATTACATATGCACATTCATATATATTGTTTATACAATAAATGATAAAACAAGAGCTAATCTGGTCTCTAGTGTTGTCTATAATAAACTTAAGTAATTAGTGATTACAAAACATTAAAGTATTTAATGAGCTGAGACCAGTTTCTGTTTATCTTTTATTCCAGGAGGCTGTGATTCAAAGCTTACTATAGATAACATTGCAGGGCAGTTATTATCATATTACATATTATGTGGAGTGAAGCATTGAGTGATTTGTTGTTATAACTTTATAGTTACTTCATCATCATCATCACCATCATTTTAAACCATTATTGATCCATTGCATAATAAAGATATTTCTAAGTTTAATCCAGTTTCTCTGATCTCTAGCCTCTCTTTTCCACATCTCCCCAACACACTTTTTTATTTTTTCCTTTCATCTCACATGTGGTATTTTTCTGGGTCTTTAACAAACTCTTAGAATTCAGCTTAAAGTTTTAACTGGTTACTACCATTTCCTCTAGCAATTTGTCCACTTCAGCTCCACTTCAGTGTTTTAATTCTTTCAATTGTGTTGTAATACATGTTTGTTTTCTCACCCATATATTTTGATGTACTGACACATATTTATATAAGCATTTATATGCACATACATTTAGGAGTATGGATATTGAGGGGATTTGAACCTACTTAAGCTTTTTTCAGTTATCAATTCCAGTTTATACAACAGATACATATAACTACATACATGTGAAAAAGATAAATGATCTACAATATACGTGTTTTATGCTGAAGCAGCACTCACCAGTTGATCCAGATCATCTTCTCCCCCCCCCCACATATATATATATATATGCTGGTTTAACATAAAATACCTATGTTGGAGATCATTTATATTTTTCACATGTATGTGGTCATATGTATCAGTTGTATAAGATGGAGTGGATGACTGAAGAGAGCTTGAAAGTCTGGGTTCAAATCCCCTCTAATTGCATATAACTTAAGTAAATATATATACTATACTTGTATTTAAGTATGAATATATAAGTGGAACACAAAAAGGTGAAAACTGAAACATTTATAATATGCCAGTGATTAAAATAGTTAAATATTTAGTATAGCACAATATATAAATTAATTTTCGTTAGTAACGTATATATTTTAAAACTCGAAAAAATAAAATAATTTTTTATGACTTTTTTGTTTAGTTTGTAGTGTGTTAAAAGGGTGGGAATCAAATGGAAACTCTCCCCCCAAAGATGATTAAGGGTCATCAGTCATCTTATTATTTATTCGGCCTCAAGCAGACAACTTAATACAAAAATTATCAATTATAATTGATATAAGCATTTCTTTTAAAAATCTGTTTATTTGGTAAAATAATTATTTACAAATTTTCATCTAATAACAGGTTAAATATTTCCAAGCTAAAGAACAATAAATATAAATACAGGTTGAACACCTTTACTTCAGAGGTCTTGAGAGCGGTTACCAATTAAGTTTTTTCGAATTTAAATAGGTTAAAATCAATTTAGACTGTAAATATATAAGCATGCAATATTCTTATAATCTTAATAAAGACTTCTCACATCTTTGAAAGCACCATAAAGCTGCTGAAAATTTAAATATTAAATGTAAATGCGGATATTAAATAATATTCATATTCTGTATGATAGGTTGCAGTGAAAAGTTGGTAGATTTTGGAACACAAAGTTCACAGATTGCAACTCATCTCATTCATCGATAAAACAATCAATTATTAACAATATTTATTAATAATCTAGTTTTTGTTAAACCCGTTTGTGTTGACATAACGCAATCGCTTTCACAACATATTGATTATGTAATATTGAAATACAATTATGATGTAAAAACTTAACGTACCTGTAATTATTAAAGAGGATTTGATCCCAGATTTTCAAGCTCTCTAAAGTCATCCATTCTATCCAATATAACCGTTACACATGATTACATACATTTCATGTTGAACCACCACTTATCAGTTGGTCCCGATGATCATCTCTCACACATATAGATAATTAAAGCTCAGTTTTATATTAAAATAGCAAATCTACAAACTTTAATGAACAGGCTTCAATTCTCTCTACTCCTCAGTCACCCATATAGGCCTTGATAATGCTATTATTATAGTCATATCCTGAGAGGTCATGTTGACTTAAGGTCAACATGGGTATGATTATAATATTGACATTATCAAGGGTTTTGAACATTCCATCATCGAATTTTCATTTATATAAATGAAGAGTGGAGAGGATTGAAGCCTGTCCATTAAAGTTTGTATATTTGCTATCCTAATATAAAATTGAGTACTGATTATATATACGCATGTGAGAGATGATGATCCAGACCAACTGATGAATACTGGTTCAACATGTAATATGTATATTGGAGATCATTTATCTTTTTCACAAGTAGGTACTTATGTGTATCAGTTATATTGGATAGAGTGGATAACTGTAGAAAGCTTGAAAATCTGGGTTCAAATTCTCTAATAACATAGTGAGTAATATACCTGCTTTTCATACACTTAAATTGGAATTTGAACCAGAGTTGAATGAAAGTTGGAAATTTTTTTTTAAGACTCCAACCACACTTGTGATTTAGCCAGTTAATTATCGATCAGTAGATAAGTAACTAAATAACTTTAACTAAGGGTAAAAATAAAAATAGGAAAAGCTCTCACTAACCACCAAATAATGAGCTTGAGACTAAATGCCCACTCACTGTTCAGATGATGCTAAACACCTTCTCTTTGCTCATTGTGGGGGATGTTGGATAGATGCGAATCCTGCAATGTGAAACTTAATTACATTTAGCAGAATCAAAAGTATGGTGTTGATTAGTTTTAATATATATTGGATATATACATATTTACAATGTGTTCTGTATATATTGGAACATATTAATAAATTGGAAAACAAATTTTTAATATTTAGCTTAATTTAAATTCAACTATATAAGCAATGTAATATAAAGCTATCAAAAGAAAATGGCTGAAGATACTTAAAAATTACTTTAATAGCTAAACAGCATTAAGCTGTTGCACATGCGCTTTGCAGATTTTAACTATAAATGACTGAATACAAACACTTCAAACACATGATAAAGTCTTTGGGAAAAGATAGAATGGCCTGCAAATGTGTGCTTAAAATGTACCAATTTAACATCACCTAGGAATTATATCTTTTTCATTATTAATTTCCATCACAAAATGAATAAAGAAGAATGAAAAGCTTTATTTTTTTAATGATGTTAATATGCACATGTAAATTTTAAATAATAATTTTATATGAATGTATATATTGTCTTTAACGTTTATTTTTTGTTAATGTATTTGATGGGAACACCATTTATATTTTGAATAATTCTTTTCTTAGCTACTTGAATCCAGTTATGCTTTTAAAATTTTAATTTTTAGCATGAATTGCCCATATCTGTAACATAAAGACTAAAAATAAATTCATTCCCTAAATCAAAATTATCTATTTTCTTATCTATAGAATTATTTTTTAATTGGCCATCTTTAAATAAAGTGCATTGATGTATTATACTCACATTTAAGATTTTAAGGTAAATGTTTTGTTTTTCTATTATTTTATTAATATATACAAATGAGCTTCACTTGACTGCTGCAATGCAACAATTATTGTTTACTAGTCTTTCAATGCACATATAATGCAGATATCTTTATATATATATGGTATGCATATATAATGCAGATATATATATATATATATGGTATGCATAAACAAAGTATGATGATAGTATAAACAAAAATAAGAAATTAATACTACAGTTAATAATAATAAATTGAGAGAGTATATTTACTGTGTGTGTGTGCATACACTTATTCACATTCCCTCAAAAACTATTAAACTTACTGAGCCATATCTTTATTTTAAAAATAAAATAAAATAGATGAGTTATCAGAATCTTCCTTACTGACTTTTAAGTCTTCTGCTTGTAGAAATACTTTAATTGGTCTATGTCTTCTACCATGATTATAACTTTAGATATTTCAAGTGCATAACTAACCATGGCATGAGTATGCTTTTTTCCTTATTTCTCTAATAAATGGTCCATTATTTCCCTGAACATGATTTTTCTTTTATTACAAATTGATAACTTTCATTTTGTCACATAAAAAATATTTTATAAATTCTCTTAAATTACAGTTAGAAAAACATTTTATTAAATAGAATACTACAATAGATTATATTGAGGGAGGGGGGCACAGAAAAATGCCTGATCTTTCAATCTATTTGACATGAAAAAAATATATAAAAATTGTTGCTGCCCATTGTTTTGTTTTTTTTAATTTTGTTGATTATACTTGTTTATTATATATTTATTTTATTTATCATTATATCATAGCTCTGATGAAGACTGCAGGACAGTCGAAACTTCAGATTATGTAAGTGTGCATATATATATATATATTCTGTAAAGTGTTTGAAGTGTAAAATTGTACTCATAAAATGTATTAATTAATAATTTTAATGTTTTTATTTACAGTTTTTTGTTTATATACATTTTTTATTTGGATAGTCTTATAATTGAAAAAATATGTAGTCATATAACATAATTTGTAGTGTTATTATATTTACTTATTTTGCTCATGTAGCAATGTAGGCTCTTATGATGCAACTCCAAAATTGAGATGTAGCTATAAACTGTGCTAAGAGAGTGGTGAACAGTGACCAACTACTTTCGATGATGATCAAGAGTTTATTGCTTAGTTATATTATTCTAGCTATATTCAGTGAAAAAACTTAATGTGCATTATTTGATAATCTACATACATTTTTCTTATATAGTGTGAAATAACATATTATGCATCTCCTTTCATGTTATTTATATTTGCACACTGATTCATACAAATATGCCCACCTACCCCAGATACAACCTCCACATATAGTATATATATATATATATATTGTTAATGTTAAATAAGTTATAATAATTTAAAAATATTTTACTACTGAAACTCAAAGTATGTGAATTATCAAAGTAATGTAAATGGCATATATATAATATACCCCAAATGTTCATGCATGTGCCTTTGATGATGACCTAGAGTTCAAATCTGGTCCATGTAAAACTTGGACATTTTTAGGCTCCAAATAACTAGGCACTTAATATTGACTTTAAAAAGGTATCTAGCTATTATTAGCTAAAGGTCAAAACAAAACATTGGCAACTCATGTCATCTAACATTTAGTGAACATGATGAGTAATTACTTTTCATTTTAATGCTTCTCATGGAGGATGGGATTACTGGAAAGATTTTTACTCATTTTAAAAACTATATAAAGTTATGGATCCTATAAACATTTAATATAAAAATTTATTAATTGCAATAATTATTTAATACATTGTTGTTGTTTTTTAAATACTGTGTGTAGAATTTGTTAATTAATTAGAAAATGAATTACTTATTTGAGTTTTGAATATATTATTGTCTTCCAATATTATTGTATGATTTAATATTAGGTGGCCTTCATCTTGTCTCTAACATTTTAAAATTCAAAAATTCCAGTTGTCAACCTATATCTGATTTTACATTAGTAAATTCAGTATGATTTTTTCTTAATATTTTAAGAATCAAACAGTGATAATTAAATATGAAGAAAAAACAGTAAGAAAGAAGGATTGGTGCTTATTACTAATAAAGTAATATAACATGGATTGTGAAAGAAACTTATGAAAAATGTTGAATTTTGCATGAATAAGTAAGTCACATATTTATTTATTTATATGCCCTAAAATATATATCCCAAAATACTATGAGAACAATTTGATAAAATATTTTTCTTAGTTGTTCATTATTTTAAAATGATATACAGTACTTTAAAACTGAATCATTGTATCTGACTTCGGACACTAATCAAAATAACTATATTTTATAATCTGTGCATCTTATGTCATATAAAAAAAATCCCATTGTACATTTGTTAATACTTGTTAATAGTTTGTAATTAATAAAGTTTATTTTATACATATAAAGTCACATAATTTTCTATTATGTACAAATTAAAAAAAACCAAATTTAAATTTTCTTGTAAAATAAGTAAACAAAGCAGACTTATAATATATCTGGAACAATTTAAAACTCAGTTTATTATAAAGTCAAATTTTAGTTTACATAAATTTTGTATATATTACAATATGTAACACAAATAATGAGTTTAATCATTATTCTGAAACTCTTAGTTCTTGACTCTTTTTATGTTCAGAAATTTTACTGAATTGAATGTTCAAATACGTAAACTGCAGTGGGAAATGCTTATTAAAAAGTATTTATGTACTTGTTGATTAAAAAAAGCTTATTACTTAAAAAAAAAGACAGTATTAATTGAACAAAATAAAATGTCATTTGTCATAATTAAAAATGTAATTCATTAGTCTAATTTATGAAATATGTTTATCATGCTCTTTTGATTAAGGTAGACATGAGCATACACATCCATTTTGATAAAGATAAAATAGCTTTCATAATCTTAAAAAAATGATACCAGATATACTTGAGATAATTTTAATAAATTGTGATTAACCATTAGTTTCAAATCTGTGGGGATTTTTTTGGGAATATACAATTCCTTGAAGAAGAAGAAGGAGGAGAAAAAGGAGGAGGAAGAAAATGAGAAGAAAAAGGAAGGAGAGAAAAAAAAGGAGGAGGAGGAGAAGAAAAAGAAAAAGGAGGAGGAGAAGAAGAGAAAGAAGGAGGAGGAGAAAGATAAAAAAAGGAGGAAGAGGAGAAGAAGAAAAAGGAGGAGGATAAATAAATAAACAATTGATTAGCTCTATTGCTTGAAAGTTCATAGTAAGTTTGAGTGCCAGAGATGTTAGAACTGGAATAGGTCTGAGAATCTTAGGCTCCAGAATCGGACACTTTCCCACTGCACTAAATTATGCCATGAAGTTAAATAATTTTTTGTCCCCAATATAGCAATATGACTAGCAAGGATATTGTTAAATGGGCTCCTTCCAATGATATCTGAAGGATAACCAGATATTAAGAATCAAGAAATATTTCATTGTTTTTGTATAAATGCAAAATATTTTATCAAGACTTTTGATTGGAACTACTTGAAATTAGCTAATTATACAATTACCAATAATGTGAAAGAAAGTGTTATTGATTGGAGGAAAATCTGAGATATTTGAAGTAAAAACTGATTTTAGTGGTCTATAAATCAGTTTGCAGGTGGTGCATGATATAAGATTATCAAGAAAGGATAGTTTGAACCAATTGAAATCAAAACCTACAACTTCTTTATAACTTTAGATTTACTATATTATTATGCTAATATTTCCAATTCAAAAAAATGATCTACAGAATATTTTCAACATTTGAATGTTCTATGTAAATACTTTAGTTTAATAGTTAATAATAATAAAGCTTTGTCAGCTGATGATAAAAGAAAAATCTTCATAAACTTTTGGGTTAAATGATTGATTATCAACTTAGAAATATGGTTTATTTTATATATTTTGCTAGTTCATTTATATCAAAATATGGACATAGATATTGAAACACAACCTAGACTCCAGTATACAGCTGCTGCATTTAATAAGTTAACAATAATTATTGACTCAACTAAATTATTTGTACACAGTTGTGATTCTGAAGATTTGTTGTATAGAAATGAGATTAGGCAACCTTAAAAAAAATCTTAAATTCTTTTGAATGTTAACACAGTGAGAATTGCAAGGTTTCTTTTATTTTATTAGTTATATGGTTCAACTTTCATTCAAACAATGGACTTGTACGTATTCAGTAATCATTGCAACTAACCAATGAATTAATGAATAGATAAATTGATCAATGACCAAAAAGAGGTCAGTAAATAAAAACACAAAGTGAATCTGCTTGCTTCCATTAAGGATAAAGACTTAACTATAAAATCCTAAAGCACTGAGGCAAGTTCATATTGAACCAAAAAATGCTAAGGTACTAAACCTGACATGAGGTTATGGTCCACCATACAACTGGAAGCATTAAGCACTCCTAGAAGGATCCTTAAAGTCTCTTGGCTTATTTGTTGTACAGTAACACTATGTTATGTATTAATACTACTTTGTTTTTAATAAATATTTCACTGTATTATACAAGTTTGTATTCATCATGATTGCATGTAAACATAACAGATTTGGTGCAGTCGAGAATATGAACCTATATGAGCATGCCCATTGTTTGAAGGTAAGTTGAGCCATGACATTAACTGAAACTGAAAGTTGAAAATAAAATTATATGATCTTAAGACTAATCAATAATACATTTTTACAGCCTCTTTGCTGTGATCCCATTGAATCTATTATTAAGAAGCATCTTTATAGGACTGAGTATGCAAATTAAATGAATGATGCCAGAATTTATATATATATATATTATGGTAAAATTAAGCTTGATTTTTGTGTAAAAAGCAGACATTTTTTAATTACCCCTTTGATTTAGAATATAAGATAATGAAGCAATACTAATAGACAAGATGTTGGAAGTCTGTCACTAAGAAAGGTTGGTGTAGAAAAAGTTAAAAAACAAGATGATATATATGGTAACATTTATGTTTCATAGGTTGATTTGTATAGGTAATACAAATCTAATCTTTAAGTTTTTTAGGATGGAAATGAAATAGAAATGCCCATACTTGTTTATAATTGGCTGGTAATAGTAATAATGATATTAAATCAGCTTTTAATCATAATGATGGATTTCAGTATTTTAACACCAAAACTGTAATTATAAGATATTAGAGTGAGTTATGATAATGGTTTAATAAATATTGGCAAATCTTAATGAACTTGAGTAATAAATTACAGACACTTGGATTAAATATAAAGTATCCTACAGAGTAGTGGTAAGCACAATTGATTGCTATGATTAGAACTTGAAGTTTGAATTTCTTCGGACAACCAGTCTTTGGTCAACATAGCATGGTGGTTATTTTTAGTAAAAGAATAAATTAAAAAAGTGTGACCATAAATATCTTACTAAATGTATATAATGTCTGATGTATTATTTTTTATTATTTTTCATAGAGGGATTCTAAAGAAATCTTTCTCTCTTGACTTTTTAATGCTGTTTGTATATATTGCTTAATTTATTTGTGTAAATAGTTATTTAGTTCAGTTAGTTTCTTTTCAATTATCTAACATCATGCTTTACTGCATTTAAAAAAAATCATCTACAATGATTCCACTTATTATTACAGATATATTATTTTGCTTTTGTTATTCATTTTATCGATTATTATTATTATGCATTTAAAATCATTTAAGGGTAAATATTAATATAAACTCAGAATACATTTGTATTCGGAAAAAAAAAGGGAAAAGAGGAAGAATAAATATCAATATGATTAGCAACATTTCTACACAGAAAAAACTTCTAAAACACGCAAACAGAATAGTAATTTGTATTATTATAGTTATGAAGGTTTTTTTTTTTTGATAGAAATATTTTGTATGCAAAATGAATGTTACCCATAAAATTCTTCAATTCTTTTAAATTATTCTCGTGTTGAACAAAGCATTTTTTTTTCAGTCCGTATAAATTTGTTGTAATTCAAAAATCATTTAGGTCATAAATGATTAATATTTTAGTCTACGTTCAGGGTTAATGTGCGTATGTGATAAGTTGTTATATGGAAATTACGCATTCTACTTTAATTCATTCTTGATTTTCGTAATTAAAAACTTAAAAAAAGCAAACACTGACCACAATAAATAATTTGCAATTAGAAATAAAAAACTTCAGTTAGTAAATAAGTCTGATTGACATTTAGATTCTGTTGGTTAATAAACAAAATTATCATTATCATTATTATTCAGCAGACTTAACGAATTTTATTTTGTGCATTTGACATTTCAAAGTAATCCTAATTACTAGTAATAACAAATTCAAATATTTTTAAAACATTAGCTAGATTGCTAAAAATATTGAACTATTATTTAAAAACAACTTTTATTGCGTTTAGATGTGTAAATGCTTATAACTTAGAAACTAATAATGAATATCCTTATATACTCACACTTATAATTTAGACATGGTAAAAACAAACATTGGGTTGCATTAAATTTCGTACAAGGAAGGGGGCGCAAATGTAAAAAGATTGCACACTACTAGTGTATACAATGTATATAGGTTAGCATAACTGTTATATACAGACTCAAAATTAGGGTTCAATGATTGCTTTGCATGTATTAGTGCAGTGATAAAATGGTAGATACAGGAATTCACTGACTATAGGTCATGGCTCTGCTCTTTTATTTCCGGTGCTTAAGCCTCTTACGACATCCGAGAAATAGCCAATTAGCATTATTTAATATCTGGACTGATTCCCCCTACTGTGTAAAATTAAAAAAGAAAGATAAATAACAGTTTTGTTGACTGAAAATAATGTGCCATTTGGCTGCTCAAATGTTATATAATTTCTTTTGCAACTAAACATATAATTTTATTCAGATTTTATGATACCTCAGCTTTTAAAAAAAGGGTATTCACCATTTTAGTAAGTAGCTTTTACGGGCAACCTAACGAATCAAGCGTCAAGATGAGATATGGATTTGATAGTGAAGCTTTTAATTTAAACCGATTATCAGCAAAAAAATATGCTGATGATTGTACGATTTATCTCAATTCAGAAGTTGATCTACGGAATGTTCTTAGTGTTTGAATGCAACTTATAAAGACTTTGATTTAGTAAAGCTCAAGTTTTTTTTACCCGTAAATACCTTGGTAAATTTTTTAAGTAGACAATGGATATAAGGTCTGCTGCTGCATTTAATTAAAACTTGCTAAAAAATAACTTTAATTACTTAAGTGACCTTTTAATTATTTAGTCCTCTAAGCATAGTAAACATGCTTAATTTTAATTAGAAATGATTCTTATCAACAATCCAATTGCTTTCTTAAATCTATTAAGTTATCTTAATTTTTAAAATAGAACCTTATCTTCGCAGAGATTTTTTTTTAAAAAAAAAAGAAAATATCCACTTAAATACTGTATAACTGAAATACATGCTTATTATATGTCTATATCAATATATGTAATATATAGGGTATATGAGCACAGACTTTCACACCACCCGCCACTCACCACTCTATCTCATATCGCTGATACACTTGAACACACATTTGTCGAAAAGATAAATAATCACCATTATACGTATTTCATGCTAAACCAGCAATCATCAGTTGGTCCAGATTATCATCTCCACACATATATGCAATAAGTGCTTGGATATATATTAATATAGCCAATCTTCATACTTTAATGGACAGGCTTCAATTCACTCCATACTCCAACTCTTCAACTGTCCATCCAATTGAATACTGTGTATAAAATGTTTACAAAATTATGTCCCGACAGTTCTTTGTTGTTGTCGTTGCTCGAAAGAATTTTTTGAGATTAAGCAAACAATGCTTTATTCTTTCTTATTTATTATCATAATCTAATGTTCTTTACCAATAATTAATATATATTTATCACCAACAATAAACATATGGAAAATGTTTTGTGATATTCTCATCAACACTAATCTTCTTAAATATTTAAATACAAGTACAGTATATTGTCTATACTGAACTTAATGTAGTTAGAAGATTTCAAGTTCCCTACATCTATCCATCCCATCTTATACAATTGATACACACGACCACATACAGGTGAAAAAGAGAACTAATCTCCAATATGTTTTTCATGTTGAACCAGCATTCATCAGTTGGTCCAGATCACCATCTCTCTCACATATATATATAATCAGTGCTAAGTTTATCTTAACATAGCTAATCTTCAAACTAGAAGAGATCTACAGTTGTTTAAAACTGAAGTCTCTAAAATGTATAGAAACTGACATGAAACTTGGTGTCAATCTATATAATTATGCAAGTCAATCAGCCAAAATTTAAAAACTAAAGTTTTTTTTAATTATTTTCAAGTTGTCATATTAGCTTGAATAATAGTATTTGAATACAAGTATAATGTATATACACAGACAAAACTCTCCATACAGTAGTGCCAATCAGAGTAATCAATGGATGCCAGCTTGAGATAATTACACAAGATTTGAACCCAGATTTCAAGCTCCCTTCAGTCATCCACTTCATCTATACAACTGACATTCATGACCACATATATGTGAAAAAGAGAAATGATCTCTAATATATCTGTTTCATGCTGAACCCACATTCATTAATTGGTCCGAATTATCTCCCACACACACACACACACATATATATATATATATATATAATCAGTGCTCAGTTTTATATTTTGTAATAATATAAAGAAATAAAAAGGAGCAACATTAGGTACTCAACTACCTTAGTTTTAGCTTTGAGGCTAGAAATTAGGCTGGGTTATGATATTATAGCAATATAGTATCTTAGTCCACTGATAACTCAAACTTACAATTTATGTTTCTAGAGTGAGAGAGGAGATTACTTAGACTAACCATAGGTGGCTCTAGAGTGAAATGAAAAGAATTGCTCTTGTTAATATATATATATATATATATTTGATTAATAATTTTTTTTTTTTTTTAACAGTGTTAATTTTTTATTTTTTAAAACATTCTTTAATGATTATATAATTATCCAATGAAATATGTTTATTATTGCTATATAGCATGAGACTTTTCTCTAAATTATGGATTGTTGTTAAGAATACAAATATTTTTAAGCAGAGAACCATTTGAAGCTATTTTAATATTTATTTCTACCTTTAACTCACATATATTATCAAATCCACCACTTCATTTATTTTGCTGTAATATCTTATATAAATGCAATTTATCCAGTACTTTGAACACATTTTAGCAAAAATCTTTTATTGTATCTATATGCGTACACAATCTTATATTTTGACTATGCTGCAGTCTTCTTTAGAGCACAGTTATGCTTATTTTACAGACAAAAAAAGACTGCAGGACAGTTAAAATATAAGATTGTGTATGCATATAGATACAATAAAAGGTTTTTGTTAAAACATGTTCAAAGTTTTGGATAAATTGCATTTATATAATTTACATACACTTAAACAAAAAAATTATTTTTTAATGGAAACAGTAAAAAACAAGATTATATAAGTTATATGGTTGATGTAGCAAATGTGTTAAATTGTTATAAAAATATTATTTTTACATACTTGTAAAACTTAACTTACATTTAAAGGTTTAAATTGTTTGAATGTGATAGGCATCTCAGGTAACTATACAATTATAGGTCACTAAATGAGTATTTAGTGGTTCAAACAAAAATAAAAAACTAATTAAAAAATCTCACTTGCCAGCAATTAGTAAGCTTGGTAAGTAATGTCTTTACCTTTTTTTGGTTAGGCAGGGAAGGGATATGGGAAAGGGTTTTTTGTTCTGTAGTAATGAATTAATATCTATTTTATTATGTGTATGTTATAGTTTTTCAAACAATTTAAAGTTATTCTACACGAATAAAGCGTGATAAACAGAGCACAAAAACATTAATTATAAACAACAATTAGCCAAGCGCTTTCGGGACTGTATTTGTGTAGAATAATTTTCATTATCTGACAGAGTTTTGATATTATTTATTTAAACAATTTAAAGCAAACTCTTTCATAAATTTTTTTCATGTTTTATTATGGCTTGTAAACAATCTTCCATTTCTTCAAGTGTTTAATAGATTATAGCGCTTTTGACTGGAATAAATGATTTAACTAATAGTTATATTTTCCATAATCTAATCTAAGAACATCTGAATAATAGAGAAATATCTTTTACAAGCTTTTGCTTAAGAAGTGCATTCTTAAGTTAGCACATCTGTTTTTTATATGAATGTTCTATCATAAGTTTGATCTTATTGTATTACCTATATTATTATAGTTAAAATAATATCCAACTCTCCATACAATAGTACTACCCAATGCAAGCAAGTATTAATAATCATTGGATGCAAGAAAGTTTGTGCATAAAATCCCTATCAAGTGCCTATTCATCTATTATGTGAAAATCTTCTTATTGAGTGACAATTGCATAGAGAGTTGGCTCCTGTTTTACCAGCTTGTGTAAATATAGGACATGGTGATTATGTTTAGTTTCATTATATTTTTATCTATATAACATAAATTTATTCTATTGTAAGTATGTTAATATTTGTATATAGTTTTTATTCATAAAGTTTTTTAATAAAAGAAAAAGTTTAATTTCAAGTTATTCAAAAGCATATTTGATATATAAAAGTAGGTAAAAGTTTATTGTTAAGCTATAATCAAAATCAAACATTATTAATATTATCTTAAAGGAAATTTCTTCTCTGTTTATTGTTTTTTCCCCAAAATCAAACAATCAGGATGGAGAGTTTTTTGTTCTCCAGATGTGTAAATAAAATTTTTATGGAGTATTCTTTTTTTTTTGTGAAATGAATGTCTTATGCAATTTAGCATTGAAGTCAATAGAATAATATATACTTTTTTTAAAAAAAAAAAAACCATTCAGATTAAAGAAATGGAACTAGTAAATGCTTAATAGGATGACAAATATCACATGATCTCCATAACAATTAACAAATAATTACTACTTTTGTGGAATTATAAATTTATTTAATGCACATTGATTATGTAAGGTTGTCATTAAGACCTATAGAGGTCCATACCTTCACATTTTCAGCTGCACATGTTTTAGGTTTATTGCCTTAGTAAATATTACTTTTATGGAAGTAAAGACTTGCATAGGTAAATCTTTGACTTGAGGGGGAAAAAAAGTCTATAAGTGACATTAAAAATTTTAAATATGGAAATTTATTTATTGGAATAAGCATTGAAAGGTATTATTTAAATTGCAAATCTTTTGAAATTACACTGGGTTGAAACTGATCCTGATTCTGCTTTGAATCTGTCCTTATTCATTTTTTTTTTGCGAAATGAACAAATCTTAATGATGTATTAGGTCATTAAATTCTACAATTAAGTTTTAAAAATAGCAAAAATGAAAAACAGTCCAACTGTTGTTAAATAAATTGAAAGTTAACAGAAATTCTATCCAAAAAATAATGAGTTTGAATTGTTCATTTTTCTTTTTTTATGTTTAGCGAAATACTTTATATTGTAACACTAAGGAGAAAATACGGGGTCATACCTGGGGTGATGATCACCAGTATGTGAACATCAACTGCCCTAAATTGGTTAGCTATTGGTAACTCTATAGAAAATTAAGGTTTAAATCATGAGGAATCTGAATAATTGTATTTTTATCCTCAAGTTAAAAAATAAAATAAAATAAAATTTATAAAGATCAGACTAAATAAAAGGTAGTGTATGGACTTTGAAAAATATCCTCTTTGTGTCAACTCAGGAATCATTATGATCATCAGCATCTGGATGCCCATACACTAAATATAAATCTCCTATCTCATATAGCTATTATGCACAAATCTAGCTCATGAAGCAAGAATTCTATAATTTATTGCTGTGAGCAAGAGGGAAATAAATAAATAAATTAGCTTATTATAAATAATCTTTATCAATTCATATGCTTCCCCTACTTATAAATAATTAGTTTTATTGGGATTATCAAGAAAAAACTAAATCTTAGAATATAAACTGTCATGATATAAAGTCATACACATACTGCATTTCATGAAACAGGAATTGGATAGAATGAAGTAATTAAGACTAGAAAGAATATTAAAAAAAAAAAAAACTATTTAATATCTAATTAATAACAACAACAAAAAATGACATGATAGTAAATAATTTCAAACATCCATGTCATAAAAAAAATACATTTTTACAAAATTACATTAGCCAACTAATTAATTTTTATTCACGAATTAACTTTCAATTCATTAAGTTATTTCTTTAAAAATAGCTAAAAGTTTGTTAAACATTTTCAAAAATCAAAGACAGCAATCTTTGACTCTACCTAGAAGGCAAATTGAAAGAGAAAAAAACTTATTACATTCATTTATAAAACAAAAAAAATTCTATTAATAAAAAAAATATTGTGCACACATAAAAAAAAAATACCTATAATCATGGTTCTTTTGTCTATAAAGATCTTATCAATTGCAATTGCAGTTTTTCCTAATGGATTTTCTTCTTGAAGGCTTCTAAACATGGGCCTGTTTAAATTTGTTCTTTCCTGGGTCTGTAGCAATTGCAGGTAAATGAAAATAGCAATTTTTGTCCATTTGGGTTTCCTCTTGAATTTCCAGGTGAGACAGATGTAGACAGATAGGTGAGACAGATGTAGGCATATTGCTCTTGGTTGAAGGCAAGGCTGCAGACTGCTTAAAAAGGATTTTACCTTCCCTACATTTTCTTCCAGTGAAGGTAAGTTATATGGAGGAAAGTGATGCCTAGCTTTTAGCTGAACATAGCACATGGTTTTTATTGTACAAACCAAGTGCTAGGATGCTAAAATCTGGATTAAAAACTTCTATTATTATATTCAATAGCTTGATTAAGACTTTAGCTTCTTTCTTCTTTAGCAGCTGGATTAAAACTTCATTGCTTTCTCTTCAACAGTTAGGTTAGCAATAACTTCTCTCAAGACACTTGGGTATAGTTACTAATTCACATCCCCATATATATATATATATATAACAATCTTGCCCACAAGCCAATTACAATCTGTCTCTTACATTGTCATTTTCATGACAACCAATTAAATAAAATTTTATAACTACAATTATTCAGCTAATTATCTCCTTAATCATAAAAAAAGCTAAAAACAAGAATTTAACATAAAATTGTTGACATTTTTTTTATAATTAAAAATCAAATCTTGCAAAAACAACAATAACAACAAGATAATCAATCTGTTAATTGCATTACATTGATTTTTTTCATTTCATTAAATAGAGATAAAGAAAGGAAAACAACTCTGATAAATTAAAATTTACAAAATAGTTAAAATCCTATTTTGCTCTTTTATTTTATTTTTTAAAAACATACACTTGAATATATTTAATGTTTGAGAATTTTCATATTATCATATGATGATTTTACAATTATTGAGTTAAATAATGACTCTTTAATACAAATAGGTCCAAGAAAATATTTTTTTAAATTCTCAAATCTGAGGAGCATGCTGCCAACTATCTAATTATTATTATTATTTTTTTCCAGTGCAGCTATGTAATCAACTGGTTGCAATATACACTAATCTATTTATTGTTCTTACTACACTATTGTATGTGCAACTTGTTGGATCAATTTTGTGAGGTTGAATGTGTACATATTTTAGTGAATTTTTTTAATATATAGGATATATGAGCACAGACTTTCACATGACCCACCACTCCCCACACTATCTCATAGCACTGATACACTTGAACACATATATGTTGAAAAGATAAATAATCACCAATATACATATTTCATGCTAAACCAGCAGTCATCAGTTGGTCCAGATTACCATCTCTACACATATATGCCATAAATGCTCAGATATATATTAAGATAGCCAATCCTCATATTTTAATGGACATGCTTCAATCTATTCCACATTCAGTGAATTCTTTACGGAAGCACTCCTTCTGTTCAATACATGAAGCTTTCATCCCTGACATATATATATATATATTCTAACCTTGCTCTCGTGCATCTTCCCTTCCGATAATATATGAAATAAAATAAAACGGGTTCTAGCTCAGTTAATAATTAATAAATAAAATATTCAGCATTAAAATTAAAATGTTTCACTAGCTCAAATTTAAAATACGAATAAGGTTCAGTTTATAAAAATAAATTAAATAAATATTTAATATTTTCATGAGACTTGAAGTGAAAATACAGGTGACAAGATAGATTACATTGAGCCAATATCCCACAGGATACTACCTCAATGGCATAAGAACACTATTCCCCCTTATTACTATTTCAAATAACAAACTCATAGTATTCTTACGACTTTAATAACTTCTACTCACTAAGATTAAACTAATAATTAAATCTTAATCTTCTATTTAATAATAATCTAGCTCAATAAAATAATCTCAGGTTCATAAAGTTTATTCTAAGTTAATTTAAAAATACAGTAGTAAAATATGAGAAGGGATTTTATGTCATAATCTACTACACTGAAACTAATAATAATAAATAAAAGTAATAATATTCTTCATTGTTTAACTAATTCTGTATATCTTTTCTTTTTACTATAATTTTATTACCATAATAAAATAATTTTATATAATCTTTACCTTCATGTAATGATATAATAAATACGTGGTAGCATTTTAATAATCTGACAAACAAAATATGTGTGGCAACTGATAGCATAAATTTTAATATAATATTGTGATAACTGATTTATGACCAATAAAATAATGTAAGATTATGATTATTTAATTATAATAAATACCAATAAAATATTTAAAATTCTTAAAATAATTCTCTATTTATCTTTTTGTGCAAAATTATATATTTGTTTCAATTATTATGCATATATCATGTTTTCATGCAGCGATGTGGAGAAATAAATAACTCGGACACAAAGTTTTTGAAATAACAAAATTTAACAAAGTTTATTACTAACAACAAATAAATAAACAATTTATTTACACTATTTACAGTGGATATTTTTAACTTTTTTACTTTACAGTTTGATCTACCGGGTTATAAAAAAAATTTATATTTCAATTATATTTTTATTTAGATTTGGGACAAAATTAAAAAAAAAAATGTTACTATTTGGTTTCACATTATGGTTAACCCATTACAAATATATTTATCTACTTTATTAGCAACAGCATTTTATCCTTAATATTATTAAACTATCTTATTTTAAAAATTCATACTTAGAAAACATTCTATAGAAAACAAAATTTTATAATGAGTATGGATTTCTCAAAATATTAAAAAAAATTTCATCTTGCAAAGTCAAAGATGTTACACAAAATATTATCCAAAATTCAGTACTAGATTTTAGTATTTATCACACAATATTTACTAATCATAATATTCTTCTTTAAGCCTTACTTTAGTATGATATAAGTGTAATCATCAATATATTGCTGTTATTTAATGAACAAAAAATATACTATGCATATTGTTTACATAATTTACTTTGTACTATTGTATTTTAAAAATATGCAATACTTATTTTTCTCTTAAAAAAAAATAATACTAAAGCATTTTAAAATTATTATCACTTTAAAGAAAATATCTTTGTTTAGATACTTTATTTTAAAAAAGTTTATATTTCATTTCCGAAATAAAATTCAAAATATATTCTATGATTCTTTTCTTTCCTTAGGATACTTTGGATCTTCAATTTTAAGTTATAACGTCCTATTCCTTCTAAGCAAATAAACCAATCTTATATACAAAAAAATAGCATAACCTAAGTTCTAAATTATTTATCATTTCTCTTAAACATATCTTACTGAACGATGCAGTTACATGAAATAAAGATAGCGAAAACAGATGCATAGGATTAAGGAAGAAAGCTAGAGTATTACTCACAGTATTTCTCAAAATCATGGCACAGTGCAAAGAGGTATGACATTTACCTGCCTAATATCCTCTAGTACAGGGACGATGTTAAAGCTATTTCTTCAGCTTTATTAGAACATCAAATATTTAAAGAAATATAAACACTGTCCAAATAAAATGTGTATCAGTCATAGGGCTTTGTTAACTATGCTAATATTCACATAAAGACTAAATATTATTTCCATTCCTTATAACATCCTATTTCTTAAAACATCATCTTGGTTTCCTGTTCACTAAGTACTTCCAAGCCACTATCTCAACATTATTTCTTAAGATTTTCCACATCTTACATCGATAAATAACTATCTGCATTTACAAAACAATAAATAAAATTCATTAATAGTTAAACAATCTAGCTGTTCCACAAGAAAAGTCTGCTTACTTCATTGCTCTGTATGTTTAATCATATACAATCTACTTAGACAATATTTGAATATCCAATAACATGAAAATTTTAAAAGAATCACATAATTATTTGTTATGTTGGATTATATCCCTAATAAAAAAAAAATCATCGTATGCATATTTTCAAATCAATCCTATCTCATAATGTTTTTTAAAATGTTGTATGAAATGCGGTACCTATAATAAAAAAACTTTTACACTTCATTCTTCCAATTTATGGATGATCTAAAGAAAACAAAAAAAAATATACACCATAAATTATCAATAGTTATTATTATTACCAATAACCTTTATCTAGTCATCGTGTTCAGTAGGCTTCCTTTGTCCACTTGAGCATTGCAGATATAAAAAAAAATTCACACCCATACACTTTATATTAAAATATTTTTAGCTAAATTATTAGATTGTTATATTATAAAATTTTAATATTAATAAATTAATGTTTTTATGTTTTTCCTAATCTTATATAAAAATTTAGATTTAAACTAGGTTAACAAAATAAAAAGAATCAAAACTATAGTTACATATTTTCTTGATGATAGTTCCTGATAAGTCCAAAATGCTTATTATTTTCTCTAGAGTTTTCCAAAAATGTTCTCCTCCAAGTGCGTTAAAGTTTAAAATAAAAATAATTATTAATCCATTTAGTAAAATTTAGAAAATAAACCTTGGTTTTAATTTTTAGAACGATAATATTAATTAATCCCGTGAAGCTTCTTAATCTTCTCTACCAATATTCTCTGCATATCCGATGCATCAATCCATCTAATTTAACTTTAAAAATATTCGATAAACTTTTAAGTACTATTTGTATTTCCATGGATCCATCTTTTATTCAACTATGTATTCACTTTTTTATATATGTTTCCTTCTTGATACATTTAAACTTTCATTTGGTATTTTTATATATCACTTTTAACAATAAATAAAAAAAATGTTACCTTCAGAAAGGATATAATATTTTACTCCTTTTGATATAATATTATATAAAATAATTCATGCAATATACAATTGTCTTATTTCTATTTAAAAAATAAATCTTGGATAGGCTTATAAATAATAATGCGTCTCCAATTTTTTCATTAGACTCCGTATGATGTCCGTGCTGTGGTTTTTTTTTATATACCAAAAAAGTTCTCCGGTTATGCATAAATAAAGCTGTATCAATAAATATTTCAAATATTTTTTCAGTATTACAATTTATATCCATTTTATTTCGTAGTATATCCATTTTTTTATTGCATAGTTTAGGTTAAACTTTTAGATAAAATACGACTGGTAAGTACTTTAAAAAATTAGAAAATCATCTCCACGAAGTTTCTAAATATATAATTTTTTTCTAAAACTTTCTTTTGCAAAACACTTTAAAATTATCAATTAGTTTTTGCAAAATAAACGATAAGAAAGTACCAAAAAAAAAATTGACTTTCTCCAGTTTCAATACATTATTAATCTCCCCCTATACCCCCGTGCAATTCATATTTATAGTCTGTAAGAATACCTATTTCTATTGGTTAATTCTTACTTTAGCTTGAGAACAAATTTACATATTTTTAGTTTATAGTAGAATTGAATTTCAAAATTAGAAATTGTGACGTAATGAACTTAAAATATTATTTAAAATATTACTTTTAAATAAATTATTATTTTATTAAAACCATTTAAACATTTAAAATAACTTTTAAAACAATTTTAATAACTTATTCCATTTCTTAATATTCAATTTATCTATTTTTATTTAAATAAAATATTTAATTTTTATATTATGAATGTATTCGTCTTTATTACATTATTTAAACATGTTATACGATAGTTAACTTAATGTTTAATACTATTTACTTTTATGATAGGCAATAATTCTATCCAATTCTATAATATAACTTTTAAAATATTTTAAACTTTGTTATTATTTCAAACAAGCGTGTGTGTGAATGTATGTAATATACAAGTCACATGATTAATAACTTTGACAGACGATTTTTAATCTATTTCTCTGCCTAGATTTATAAAATTGCTACACTTATTATATTATATAAAATAATTATAAAAAATTTGGAAGAACAATTTAGAAAATATAGAATTAAATATAATTCTCACCATCATAAAGTTTATTTTTAAAATGTACGATATTAATTTTTGTTTATTAAATATGACTATAAATTTAAAATATAACATTTATTACTACAAGTTTTAAACTATTAAAATCGAATTTTAAATGTACTTTTAATTATTTATAGCTGTGTTATTTAATATGGCCAGCTTTTACAACCATATGAAACAATATTTAAAGCTTTACTTAACTACTTTTTAAATAATTCGCCATAATTTTATATACTACATATTTGCTTTAGCCTCAAATTGTACTTTAAAGATATAATTGACTTAATACAATTACCATATTAAAAGAACATATTCTAAATTTAAAATTTTTAGTAATTGACTGTTATGAACTATTACTGGCCTATAGAAAAGGGCACAATATATATATATATATATATGCTTATAGAAAAGGGCACAATATATATATATATATATATGCTTGTTGAAAAGTACTGTACTGTACACTTATAGTACAATAAACAGTTTTTATTATATAAGCTTGTCAATAAAACTTAAGCTATTATATGCTATACATGTTTGCATACTAGAAGAGTTTGGAACAAAATATGATGGAGTTTGGGATCCCATTGTTTATTCGATCTAGTAACTAAGGTTAAACATAAAGAAACTATTAAGACAAGATGATATTTAAAAATGTAAATAACTAATAGAACTTTTATATCTGGATCATTCTCTCATACAATAAATAAGTAAACAATTCTATAGATATCAAAAACCAATTTAGGGGTACACAGTTTATCAGTTGAAAAAATATTTTTAAATGTAATTGAAGTTACAATACAGAAAATATTTATTTTATATAAGTGCAAAAATATTAAATTCACATAAAAACTTTAAAATATATGCTGTATATTGGATCTAATTTGTAATGGTTTATAAATTTTATGCTGCATGGAAAACAGAGATTAAATTAAACTATTGTTAAACCACTAAACATCACATGATCAACATTCTTTATGTGTACACAAGCTGCTTACACAGGCAAAATTCTTTATACAGTAGCACCATTCAGTGCAAGCCTGAGTAATCAATGACATGCAGCTATTGATTACTCAGGTTTGCACTGAGTGGTGCTACTGTATGGAGAGTTTTGCTTCTACATAAACTATTGTTATTATAATATTATCATCACCATCAATCCTAACTCTTACAAATTGTACAAATATTCTATCTATTGATAAAATGTTTATCATAATATATGGAAATTAATGACAATTATATGCTTAATTGCTGAGATCAGGTGATGTCAGAATATTCTAATAGCAGATTGATTGATTATTTAATGGTTTTACACAATTATCTAAAATCTGGTGAATAACCAATTACTCAGCTGGGAACCAATCCACGAATATAAGACATAATTACTAATTACTTTCTCCTACATCGTTTGAAATGACATTATTGTTATTAAGATGACTGAGGGCAATAGTATTGATATCAGTCTGTATTGCATGATTTGATGAAGAAAATGAAAATGAATGACAGTTTTTGGAACTTATTAAAGTTCATGGATTATGCCACCAAACCCTACTGTATGCTGAGTTTTGCCTGTTCCATGAATTATGCCGAGATCTATTCCTTTAGACATTTGAACATCTTATGAATTCCTCAGTAATAAAGTGATTTAATTATTTATAATTTTTATTAGTCATCCATCAGACTAGAGATTATCCAATAATAAATAATATTTCTGTAGTCTAATTTTTACTAAACCACTCTCACACAAGGTAGGGATTGGTTTTTATCCCCTTTTAACACTTTGTAGAGGGATGTAATCAGAAGCATATAACAAAAGGTATGTAAAAAAGACCCATGATCCCCATTTATTTAATATTCTGTATTACTATTGTCCAATCAAGGCCAGCCCAAAAGTTTTGGGCAGCCTAGGCAATTTACACCTCAGCAATAATATGTCTTCTTTTAAATTTCAAAAACAAAAGAAAACAATAAACCAAACGAAACAAACTTTTCTTACTTAAATTTGAACTATGTGACCATTCTAAATACATAAGAAATAAAATAACTCATTTTTCTTTGGACTGTTGCTGGCTGTAAAACCCTTAAATTTTTGTATCCTTGGTGATTATCTAGTGTACCTATAATTTGGGCCAGTCCTGTGCCCAATATAAATATTTATAAGACAATAACAAAACAAACAGAATGAAGGGAAACAGAAATAAAAGTAAATTAATAGAAAAGGATATACATTCTCTTTATGAATATTAAGTCTAGGTGAAATGAAACAAGCCACAGATTTAATATAAGAGAAGCAATGTATTCCAACCGGTGATAAAGATTACGCCTAGCAGAAGCACTTTGAGTATACTAAACCTACACTCACTTGTTTTGCTTTTTTTTTTTTAGATATCAATAATCTATTTACTGGCATGCCCTCTTTATATATATATGATCGTAGATTTTTTTTTTTTACATTTGGCTGTAAACATTATCTGGTTTTCTAGTACATTATATTCAATTCTCTTATAGATTTTGCTATTATAGCAAAGACATGTTGAAAATTACAAAGCCAGGTCTTTTTTATTTCTAAACTATCCCACATGCTACTTTTCTTCTCATCTTATCCTTTAATAATGTTTTCAATTATAATGCTCTTTGTATAAAACCCAGAAGTGCTTCTCTCAGAACTCATTATATTTGAAAGAATACAGAACAATGTAGAAAAATGAGGCAAAAGGGGAAGAGGGGGACGGAGGGGGAGAAATGAAAATATCAAATAAGGATTATCATCTCATGCAATTTGATTCATTGCCTAAATTTTATAATAGTTGTAATTTAAAAAAAGAATCCAAGTGATTTTAATTTTAATAGAAGTGGGATTTTGAAGATACAATTAAAAGTGGAATTACATTTAATAACTAAAAAGTAAGTATTATTATTTTTAAAAATTGAACTAAAAATATCCAAATGTACTAAACTATAAATGTTTCTTTAAAATAATAAAATAAGTTAATATTTTTTTCAAATGTACATATATAAGTACACAACATAGGAATGCTCGTGAAACATGAATTTTAACGAACAAAACACTACACTAGTCAAGCGTTGGTGGCCTAGCGGTTAGCATAGCTGCCTTCCAAGCAGCTGGCTCGGGTTCGCTTCCCGGGCAACGCATTTGACATATGAAAAAAAAAACCACTACACTAACACAACACTTTTAAGTAACAGATCTGATGTGATGTGATGCATTGTGACTTCTCCTTATATAGAGTCAGGAATCTCTCAGCAACTATGCCCAGAAAAACCTGTTAACCACTTTACCTTCCCTTTTCATTCCTCACCCTAAGTTTCCCCATATCCTGTTCCATCCCATTTCCACAACACAATTTTTGTCAACTCCATGGTCTTTATATCTAAATCCTCCTTATCTTTTCCCAAACCCAGCATAAAAACCAATAACTCACTTTATGTGTAATCACTTTGTTTATATTTATTCTTCCACAACTTCATTCTTTGTACCCTTTCTGCTTTCAGACATTTACATTCAATTAATAGATGCCTAATATTTTTAATGCCTTCCTTACACAATTTGCAGACTAAATCATCCACATGTTCCCATTTATATGTATGTATACTCTTTTTACTTCACTCCTGCCATCTAGTGTGAGCTTAAGTAATAAATAAATGTAAGTTGGTAGATTTGCTATTAAAATAAAATTTCTCTATGTAACTATAATAATAAAATACTTTATACATTTGATGATTAAATAGTTTTGGTTCAAGTTATAATGATTTGAGTTATCATCATCATTATTTTCAGACATTATTGATCTATTACTGGATGAAAGTCTCTCAGAGTTTAATTCATTATTTTTGTTCCCTAGTCTCCCTTCTTCGCATTATACCAGCAAATATCTTTATTTCATCCATCTGTCTAACATGTGGTCTCTTTCTTAATCTTTACAAATTCTTGGAATCTATCTATTACCATATCTTCTGGCAATTTGACCAGCCCAATTTCTTCTTGCTATTCCTAACATACATATCTCCATACATCATTGAGAGACCCAAAATCTCTGCATTGTTTTCCTGTTAAGTGTCCAAGTCTCAAATCCATAAGTAAGAACTGACAAAACATATTTATTAAAAAAAAATTTCAGACACATAGACATATTTCCTTTTAATATTATTTTACCAAAATCACTCCACCCAAGTTTGATAACTATGATTATTTTTTTCCATTATGTGTCCATCTGTATTACTAATCTGATGAAGGTATTTGTAGTTGTTAGCTTCTTCTAATTCAACATTATCAATCTTTATTTCCTTCTTTTAAAAAAGTCCATTGAACATTACTTTAGTTGTTTTTTTTTTTTTTTTAGCATTTATCTTTAGTCCTATTTATTTACTTACATCTGATAATTATTGCAATATTTTCCAAAGCTCTGAAGTATGGGTTACAGAAAACAACTACATCATCTGCAAAATCTAGATAATTAAATAATCTTCATTCACTTTTATTTCCTTAGTGTCCTATTTTAATTCACTTCGCGAAATATTTTTTTTGTAAAACTGCTGTAAAAACTTTTAGAGATATCTCTCATTGTGTCATACAATCTTTTTAATGTTAATCTTCTTTGTATTATTATATAATTTAATTATTGCTGTCACATTTTGATAAATATCCTTCAGAACATGACAGTATCCCGGGTGTATATCTTAATAATCTAATGTGTTGTTTACTGTAGAAATGCTTATAGAATCAAATACCTATTCATAATTTACAAATCATAAGTTATACATCTCACAAATTAATAGAAAAAGATATTTAAAGGGGCCATCAAGTAAATATAACAAAAATAAAAAAATATTCTACATTGGGTAACACAACATAATAGTAACAGTTAAACAGTAGAATAGAAAATATGTGTAATATAAGTATCTAAGCATGAAGATTACAGAAATGAGTCACAAATAAACTATAAAAGAAACATGGCAGGCAAAAAATCTATAGCAATGATAAATAAATATTATGAAATCAGAAATTAATGGATAGTATTATTACATGTGAAAGTGTGTTTTGACAGGTAATGGATAAACAGAATTAATGATTACAGAAATGTATTACTGATAAAGATCTGCAAGAAAGTCAAAGACAGAATGAATAAGAAACAAAATAATAATAAATATTGAACAAAGTATAGAAAATGAAAGCTGCAGAGAGGAATTTAACTGAAAAGGGACTTTTTGATTTCTCTTTAAAATCTTAAAAAAACCAATCAATGCAAATTTTTAACAACCATTCCATATGTTCTTGTTATTGGAACTGTTATTTTTTGAAATTATTGACATAGTAAATAAATATGGAAGGACAGTCATTCACAAATCATATATCAGTTACCATGGTGAGTTTCTTCTTATCTCTTCCCAGTTGACTGATAGTTTTAAATTAAAGCATTAGTTAAATTTCATTGAAATTGAATGAAAGGGTGTATAAATAATTTTTTTTATGAGGCTGTAATTCTCCCCCAAAACAATGTTTGGTAAATGATGGTGGGAGTGTTAAGCTTCTCTTGAGTATGATGATCTTTTATATGGATATTTGCAATTTCAGATAATTTTCAAGTGAAGAAAAATTGTCCAAATTGAAAGAACTATCTAATATTAAGTGGAACATTGTTGGACTTTGAAGGAAATGATTTGAAAAAATGGATAGGTATTTTACTACAATGACACAAATATTGAAGCACAAATGTAATGAAATTAATTATAAATGACAAGTGGATAAATAACATTATGGAAATTGTATATTAGATAAAATGGCAAGATTAGTTGTCCAATTTAATGAAAGATACCAAATGCAGATAATTCATGTTTATCCACAAGAAGTTTTTATAGTCATTTTTCAATTGCAAAAAAAACCATTTTAGAACAAGAAATATAATTTGCTAATAATGTAAAAGGTGGCTGCTGGAGGGTTGCATTAGATCCTAAGATCTAGGTGCAGTGCTCTCAGATCCAAGCCATAAACTAAAAACTAGTCTGAAGATATTGAATGAGTAGGCACTAAATAGGAATTTTATGCACAAACCCTCTTTCATTCATTGATTACTCTGGTTTGCACTGAGTAGTGCTACTGTTTGGAGAGTAGCATTTGTGTAATATAGAATGTCAATATAGTAGAAGAAAAGCTAACAATAAACATTTTAGATAAATGCTGTTAAAATCTCTGCAATGTGCTTTTAATGTAGATGATATACAAGAATAATTTAATTCCACTTTACACATAGGTCAGTCCTCTTCCCATTCCATCAGTTAGTTACAATGTCCTTTGTGGTTGTGCAGTAGTAGAGTAACAAAATCTATAGTTCAAGTTTGTGAATTGCAGCTCAGATCTGTTAATTCAGTGCTTGAACTTCTTATGAGCTCCTGAATAATAAACTGTTTCATTAATTAATTATAATGAGCAAAAACTGCTAAATGGTTTTTCACAATAGATAAATATCTGATGCAACATTTGAGCCTCTCAATATTTAAAAACTAATTTATTTCTTTAAGGCAATTGCTGATGTCTTCGTATTGTTATAGAAAAAAAATAAAAGTAACATTAGGAACATAGAAAAATATCTTCATAGTTGTTAAAAGAAGTAGAATGTAAAATCCTTATCTTTTGATGCTGGAAAATACTGGAAAATATTTATGGATCATTTTTCAATAAATATCAGGAAAAAAAAATTAAACTCATTACTGGTTAAGCTCAGTACTTTACTTCTAAATTCAAAAATAATTGACTGGTTTTATCATGTAAAAAATATGGGATGTTCAAGATGACATAATTTCAAAACATTTCTAAATCTTGAATTTATTACTTGACCATTGCACTAAACAACATAGAGCAAAAAAAAATCAAATGGTCAGCTGCTCAGGAGATTATGTGATATTTTGCACCAGAAATAACAAGTTATGTTTCATTCTGAAACTTTTAGCCCATGAATCCATCAATCCACTACTGAGTAAAACACCCTATGGTAATCTTCTAAAAAGTAGAGAAGATCATGGCTAATGGTTCAAAGATCCAAAGTCAAGATTCTGTGCAAACTTTCTGACCCATCAAAAAAGCAACCAATGTGCAATATTATTAAATTTTTATAATGGAAAAAATGATGTAATATTTAAACAAATGCATAACATAAAGATAGAATTTAGTTTAATTTACTATCTCCAATACAATATATAATTTAGTGCTAAAATCTCTACTTATCACACAAAATGAGATTTCTGCACCTTATTTTCAATGTCTGAATTTGGTTTCATAGTACAATATTTAGAAAAAAGCAACAATGGATTAATTTCCTGGTGTCATGTAGAGAAAAGAAGTTATGGTGTGAAAAACTGGGTTAATCTTGGCATAGTAAAAAGCTTTAGGAAAGCATGCCATATATTTATATAATGAACAAAATGATTAAAGCTCTGGAAAATTGAATAATATTCATGAGTAATTGAATCTACTTTATTTAATTTGGAATTCAAGTTTCCAGAAGTTGATACAAAGTAATATTTAATATTTAAATACAAACATAGTATATATGGTCATGTGTGTCAGTTATATAAAATAGAATGAATGGCTGAAGAAACATTAAAAATCTGTGTTCAAATCCTCTTTAATTACAAAGTATTTAATAATCAATATGGATCATATTAAAAATAGACATTTTTATAAACATTTTATATATAAATATATAATTTAAAAATTGCATATAGAAATAAAAATGTATCCAATCAAACTTTTGCAGTGATAATACCATTCATTCAAGACATATTTTCATTACTTAAGACAAAGTTCAAATCAAAATCTCATTTCCCAATCATGGATTTAACAATTCATAATTTTCTTCAAATAATCAAAAAATTATGAAGTAATAGACTTATGGAAGTAAAACAATTTTTTTCTTCTATACTTACATATCATACAATTTCCAAACTTCTTATACACTTAACAATACTACTTTTCACACCAAAACTTTACTCTTAAACCACTTAACATCACATTATCACTATTTTTTATGCTAGCACATAACTGTTATTAAAACAAGCAAAACTCTCTATATAGCAGTGCCTTTCAGTGCCAACCAGAATAATCAATGGATGCCAGAGGCTTGTGCATAAAATCCCAATCTAATGCCTACTCATCCAATATTCCCAGACTAGTTTGTGGCTTGTGTCCTTCATCAGTGAGGAGCTTTGGATCTGAGAGCACTGCACCTAGATTTTAAGATCTAATGCAACCCTTCAGCAGCCAGATTTTATCTCTATTTAACTACAAAACTATGAGAATAAAGTTGAAAACAATAATATTTTCAATCTAAGCTCAATAGCTTATATGGGTCTGAACCCAGTTCAGTACCCATACATTTTGGTGTCTTTGGCTCTTTAACAGCCATAGCCACCACTATCCTATTAGGCAGGATTAATGTTAAATCACTAAACAACACATGATCACTATTTCTTATGCTAGCACATAACTATTATTAAAACTGACAAAACTCTCCATACAGTAGTGCCACTCAGTGCCAATCAGAGTAATCAATGGATCCCAGAAGGCTTATGCATAAAATCCCAATCTAGTTCCTATTTATCCAATGTCCCAGACTAGTCTCTGGCTTGTACTGAACTGGATCCAGACCCATATGACTATATAAGCTATTGAGTTTAGATTGAAAATATTATTGTTTTCAATTTTATTCTCATAGTTTTGTAGTTAAGTAGAGATAAAAGGTGGCTTCTGGAGGATTGCATTAGATTCTAATATCTAGGTGCAGTGCTCTCAGATCCAAAGAAGCTCACTGATGAAGGCCACAAGCCAGAAACTAGTCTGGGGTTATTGGATGAATAGGCACTAGATTGGGATTTTATGCACAAACCTTCTGGCATTCATTGATACTCTGGTTGGCACTGAGTGGCACTACTGTATGGAGAGTTTTGCCTGTTTTAACTTTACTCTTACAGTTTCAACTGTATGTTTTGATTGTATATATAAATATGTATATAAAATGTATTAATTATATGATTATATATTTGGATATTGTAGTTTTCACAATGACTGCAGGACAGTCAAAACTATAAGAGTAAAGTTTTGGTGTAAAAAATTGTATTGTTGTTTAATGTTGGAAATGGTGTAAAGTAATAGACTTCATGAACAAATTTCTGTTTTCAGATCCAACCATAAATTCAAATGAATTTTGATCTTGTTAGATGTTATTAAGATCTCATTAACAGATTCAAAAACACCCATTGACAATCACTTCTCTTATTTATTTCAGAAATAAAATTTAACAGTCACTGACCTATGTAAGCTAGCACAAACTATAAACCACAGTTAATGATAGGCAGGTGTAGAGTCAAAATTAAAAATACAGCTTCTAGTGTTAATAGCTAACAATATTAAATAAATACGGTAAATATTATTTAAAAATAAAACAAATCTGACATAAAAATTTTAATTTTTAAGTTATTGTGTTATTATTTATTCAATGAAATGACTGCATCATAACTTATAAAATTTGACACTTTCCTCTGTGTCTCATGATTTAAATTATACCCTGCAAAGTTTAGTGCAATGATAGACTATTAGACTGTGAAATGTGAGGTCCTATGATGAATTCCAGAGCTGACACTTCCAATATTCAAACTTCTTAGCAATAAAGCTATTTGATTAAGTATTTTATATAATTTAAAATTATTATTAGATATGAATAAGAACATTCTTCTGCTACATTTAAAATTATCATAAAAACAAACTGAACCTAAAACTCAGCGAACCTTAAAAATCTATCATTCTTACAAAGAGTGTAAAAATCAGAAGAAAGAATAACCCTCAGATTTAAAGCTAATATTAAAACCAAGAACACCTCATTTATATCCTGGAATTAAAAAAAAGATTTATTGTTTGAGAGATTATAAGAAATTTGACAAACAGAAGTGAAAAAATTGGCTTCATGATCCAAGGACCCTGAACTCCAGATTTTCACTCCTCATTAAATCACACAGGTCATATCCTAGGTGATTTTGAATAATAATAGTTATGGGGACATTGCTTGTATTAATCAGACTGTGTTAAAATTAAGGGTAATAAGATTGTGAAAGTCTGTTTTAAGAATAACTCTGTAAGCTCACATCCTAACAAGTCAGGCCAAATGGAATAGAGTGGAAAAAGTTAGATATCAAATAAGGTTGAGATATGACAATAAAAAATAAATATTAGATGGAAATCAGACTGAATCTTAATAAGTCAAAGGAGACACCATAGTAATAATGCTATCTCTTTCAGAAGTAGTTTTTTTAAAACTTTAGATTTTAAATTTGAGTAATCAATGTATACAAAGTAATTGCATTATTATATTCACATTCCCAAATTAGTTTTTAGTTCACAGTCTTTATAGCAAAGATTTTGGATTTTAACCTAAACTGAGCTTCATCTGTAGACTATAGATGGTTTTCCTGAAGGTTTGTGATGGTGGTGTTTTAATTGTATTTCAAGATATTTCCATTATCTAATGTGAGTATTGAATGTCTTTAAAAACAATTAACTTTATTTAAATATTCCAAATACAATCAACTATTAGTAATAGCACACAGGTTAGTATATGCATGATGGCTGTTGGTTAGAGCATTATCTTAAAATTCAATACTCAAGAATCTAAGGGTCCAGATTCAATCCCCATGTTAGTACTGTCACTGGTCAGGCCAGAAATACCTGAAGAAGAGGGGAGAATAATACCTCTCAAAACATTGTACATATACTAACCTGTGTGCTATTACTAACAGTTGCTTGTATTTGAAATATTTAAATAAAGTTAAATTTTTCTAAAACCATTCAATACTCATATTAGATGATGGAAATAGTCTAAGATATAAATGCAACTATAGATGGTTGCTTTTAAAAGCATATATTAAATATAAGTAGAGAGTCACTAAAGTTTTGTTAATTACACTCATACACAGAAAAGCACCGGAGCCCTTCTAGATATTTCATATAAAATTACATTCATGCATAATTATATTGGAAGAGCTGAATAAAATATTTACCAATCACAATATTATAGTTATATGAAATAGATGTGTTTTTACTAGTACAGGACTCTAAAGATATAGTTTGCAAAAAAAAATCTGTTATAAAAATATCATATGTGTCTACATTATTTGCTTTCATATTAGAGATTTAATTGACAACACAGCAATTACTATAAAAATTGAATAATTCCTTTCATGGAGAGGTTATTAGATGAACTGAAAAAAGATACTTTCATTTGATTTACGACAACTAAAGATGTAGATAGAAAAAAGAGCTAATAAAAAGAATCATTTTGCTAGAATTACACTAGATAGTGAAAAAGCCACTTTTTCTTAATGTTGGGATGAGGCTACGGAGCTCAGGGTCCATGAATTATAGCTCCAGGTCTGTCAACTTTTAATGATTGAACTATTTATGAACTCCCAAACAATAAATCATTCAATTATTCATTTTACTTGGTGACATTTGTTCAGGAACATATTTAAGTAGAGTGAAGAAAAAAGATCTATATAGACCTACATAAAAATAGCTTTCATACATTTAACTTTATTTAGCCTCTCTATATTCAGTGTGTGTGTGTGTGTGTAATAAATTTAATCAAGTACGTCATAAATATATTGCACACAGTCAGACTTTTATAATGGAGTAGTTATTCATGCTGAAATCATTAGAGATCTTTTTAAGGCTGTTCTCATTAAAGCTTCATTAATAAGCTTGTATGTGTCGAGTTCTCTCTCCCGAAGACAAAGGCACACAGCCAAACAGTTGATCGTACATCAAGGCAAATAGCACTTGATTATTGCCATTGCTAGCCACGCTTTCAGTACAGTTTATGTTAAAGCTATATCAAAAAATTTAATGAAACCTTTGCATCATCAGTAAGATTCCTTTCTCCTCGCTTGAGAGGACTTTAAGTTCGTCCTCATTATACATGCACACTAGTTTATCTCTATGTAAAATCTTTAATACTGGATTAGTATTTATATGAATTTTTTATAATTCAAAAATCTGAATTTTTTATTCTATTTTCAAACATGACTTTAATCCCATTTTTGTTGTAAATTTATCACTTTCAACGTAACCCCCCCCCCCCATCTCATTATATGTAAATGTTTGGATAAATATAGTAATTTTTATATTTTAAAAAAGGTCAGCGGATTAAGGAAGTAAATTGTCAATGTTATAAATAGGATAAGATTATTTCATATAGAAATAGTAGCTAATCCATTAATTTAATATTTTGGTAACTTAGCAACTAATCTCATTAACAGTTTAAGCTTGAATAAGTTTATCCATTAATTTTAATCATTTACTGCAGAGAAGATTATTTTCACACACAAAAAAATCCAATCTTTACCAAGATCATTCTATCAACAATTTAATAAAAAAAGGACTTTTCCTGTCACGTGACGTAATATTAGATAGCCCATTCTTTTTCCCCAAACTGATATGCCTTAAAAGCCAAAGCATTTTAATTTTTTTTTGCTTGGTTGAATGTGGTTATTTTACATTTTCACAAATACAATAATTTTTTCTCTTTAATTAAACCTTTTTATCAGTTATCGCATTAACAATAGCGGTAGTGGTAATACTATTTGTTATTAAATTAATGATTAAATCTCGTACTTTATTTATTTAACATTTTTTAAAAAGTCTGTATAACTAACTATTAACAAACATAAATCTCTAAAGAGTTTTTTAATTCATACATAGGTTTGGAGGTCATTATGTAGTTCACGGTTATGTTTGATCACATCTACCTAGGCCAGATGCTGCTAAATTCCTTAAAAAATAATTGAATTGCTTATTATTTGATAGTTCATAAGATATAGAAACACTGGAACAGACAGTTCGTGAATCTTCAGATTTAGAGTCTTCCCCCCCCCCTACCGCCACTTAATTACATAGGACATTAAATTCAATTTATAAAACAACTGAATGTTATAATCATGGATAGTTTGAATCTATTGATGAGACTTCAATAAAGTGGGAAGATCAAATCTAGCTGACTTTACTAGGGGATTTTTAAAAAATTGGTTGAAACAAATAACAGTTATATCAATATTTAATTAAGGTTCATCTCTGGGCTAGGAATAATCCCTAGTTTAATAAATAATTAGTGATAATCATTAATGTTGTCTAGAATGGAACAAGTCAAAGTTGTGGGTAGAGTAGGTTTGTCACTCATAAATTGAAATAGAACATTTTTAATCGATAAATATTGAACACATGATGATAATATATGTGAGAGATTGTTATCTGGACTGGCTGATATGTGCAGGTTCAGTGCAGGATGTATCTTGGGAGTCATTTGTTATTTATGGTAGCTTTATCCATAAGTTTCAAGAATTGTGATGGAGATTAATAAATACATTTACAAACAATATAACAGTTAATGCAGAACATAACTAAATATATAATAACCCAAAAAAAAAATAATTATGCAAAACAATGGGTATAGTGCTCATAAAAAATATGATGAATCAACCAGTGTAAAAACTACATCATACTGTAATCACATCCTTTGTTTTTACTGCCTGCACCTTGACACTTATCTGAACAATTTAACATACCAGAAGGCATGTGCATAAAATCCCTATATAGTGCCTAATCATCTAGTATTCCCAGACTAGTTTCTAACTTGTGGCTTTTGTCAGCAAGGAGTGGATGAATAGGCACTAGATAGGGATTTTATGCACAAGCCTTCTGGCATCCATTGATAACTCTGGCTTGCACTGACTAGCACTACTGTATGGAGAGTTTTGCCTGTTTTACTAACAGTTATGAGAAAGCAGAAGAAACAGTGATCATGTGTTGAATGGAAGAAAAAAACCAAGTTTTTTGGTATTGTGGCGAAGAGAGGCTAGAGATAAGAGAAACTGGATTAAATTTAAATATTCATCATGCAGTAGACCAATAATGATTGAAAATGATAAAGATGATATTAATTACAAAATTTTGTTAATGCAAAGAGTACTGTTTTTGGAAATGAGCTACCAAGGCATACTCTAGTGAAAAAAATTGGACAGAACTGTCTTGTAACATTTGAGATAATTTTTAATACTTTAAAAATATAAATATGCAAATTCTCTACCAGAAAAATGCAAGTGGAAAGTACTTAATCCATCTCATCATTCAGTCACTGATTCTTCAGAAATCATTCAAGTAAACAGAAAATTTTCTTGTTCACAATATTTGTACTTAAATTTTTTAAAACTGTTTTGTAAACATTGTCCAACCATATTATTATTCAAAGAAATATTTTTTTCTACTGGATATGAATTCCTTTTTATTACAATACAGTAGTTATAATTTGCATATTTCTGATAATACTAATTTTTCATGGATACTATGGCTTTACTATTAGAAATGATATTTTATAACAAAAGTCTAGTTTTTATTTAATAACTCTAGACATTGAAGATTAAAAAATAAAATCTCATTTTGAAATATAGTTGGTTTTTTGATACTTATGAGTTTTCAAATAAATCAAGATGGCCGTCCATATTTTTGATAAATGTACAGTTTCAAGAGCCTATAATCTATTAACAATGTCTTAGTTGTTTGTTAAATTAAAACAAAATTAATAAATTGGTTGTTAAATTTTAAAAAAAGAAATAAATTTTCTGATAAATTTCATTAAGAAGATTTATTTTTAATTTTGTTTTCTTATATTGTGGGAAGTGATAAAACACTCTTAACATTGTCGTACTTTGGTTCAATTTAGCATTTTTCTTTTCATCACCAGTTTTTTTGGTAAATTGTCTTAATGATAAAAATTTTGGATCTTCCTGTCACAGAATGTGATGCAATGAACTATTTCCTAAGGTACAAGATCCTGATTTCCTGAAAAGTGTGCAACAATGATCATAATATGATTGACATGAATAAAGTGTAAATATTGTAATTCTATTTTTTTCTATTAAAAAGTTAAAAAACACAATAAATTGTAAATATTGTAATTAATTTTTTCACAATGATTTCTTTTTTTAAATAACAATAATAAAAAATAAAATATAAATATTAAATATGACACTTCTAGCAGGCATTTTTTTGTAAACATTCTCCCTGAAAGTGTACATTTATAAAAAAAATATGGGCTGCCATCTTGGTTTACTTGAAAACCCACAAGTACCATTTTTTAAAAAAATATTTTTCTGACAAGTCAAATTCTTGATAACAAATTGCAAATTTGCTATATAATATTTTATTATTGATTGTTTCTACATGCCATTGCTAAATATCTTTTCATCGATCAAGTATAATATTAAATCATTACCCAGGGAGTGAAAAAATCATAGGTTTATATATTCTTGCTAGCATTCTGTTTTGAAATTGGCATAATTATAAAAATACTTAAAATTATTAAAAATAGTTTAAGAAAAATAGTAATGATTTAAAGATTGTTAATAAAAATACTATTATGTATAACAGTAAATAGAATAATATTTAATATTAATTAGTAGGAGTTATTTAAATTGAATCTTTTTGATGATTTATTATTTTATTTCTCTTGAGAACAACTACTAAGAAAAAAAAATGAATTGGAGGGTTCGATTATTCAACAATAGTGAAAAATATCACTATATATATATTATTATCTCATATTAAAATGCATGTATATACATCATGATTTATAGATTGCCGACTCTCAAATCTGTCATTTGTTTCAATTCATTAATAAGTTAAAAGTAAGAGTGGGAAAATAACAATATGTGGGTCACATGTGGTCCACAATGACAATTTGTGTAACCTATGACCTTTTCTCTGACATACATCATCATCACCATCAACCAATATCAATCCACTGCAGGATGAAAGTCTCTCCAAGTTCAATCCATCTTCTCTGATCTTTAGCTTCTCTTCTCCACATCACTTCTGCACACTGTCTTATTTCATCCATCCATCTCACATGTGGTCTCTTTCTGGGTCTTTTACAATCTCTTGGAATCCAGTTTAAGATTTCAATTGTCCATCTATTACCATCTCTTCTAGCAATATGCATATATACATACAATATTGGACATCATCCTAAAATTATCTGAAATAGATTTTAAATATTTATTTGTGAAAATTCAGGGAAAATATATTTTGTTATGAATACCTTGTGTATTAACAAATAAAAATATTTTTTACATGTAGCCCACTAGAGACTTTACAGAAGTTTGTGTGGCTTACTGTCAGAAAAGTTTGCCCATTCCTGAGGTCAAATTATTAAATTACACATAATTGTGTTAGTTATTTTAAATTCATATTTAAATAAAGTATAATAACTAAATTAAATATTAGGAAATATACCTATTTAAACTGATCAACAATTTCAAATCCATTCCTTGATCTACAATTGACACATTGAAGTCCATCAACTAAACTTTTATCAACTTCCGGAGATTTACATGATCAGTTAAAAATCTCTTATTTCAAAAGTTTAAGAAAAAAACAAGGTTCTTCATAATTACAGTAAACTGAATTTTTTTTTTTTAAATTATTATTTTATTTTTTAGTTCTTGTTTAATTAAGACTGTATTAGATTATTTTTAAAAAATTTCAATTATTTTTTACCATTCATCATCATCGTTTTCAAGCATTATCAATCCTGTCGTGTTTTGTATAAAAATATATACAAAAATGCAATGATAAGTTTTGCACTCCAGAAAAAATAAAGAAAATATATTAGAGAAATATATTTTAGATCGTTTACTGATCCTTTAATTAGTGATTAAATTTGCATGGAGTTTAACAGGGAAAATATTTACGTATTTGCAATTAGAAAATTGTGTTTGATAATTGCCAAGAAATATGTGTTAATTAAAAATATTTCTTGATACAATAGAAATTGTAAACACTGATTAAAAACACTAATGGGAAATGCAAAACTGATAAAGTCAAAAATGAAGCCTGGATTGTCGGAGGCCAAACGATGGATATAAATAGTTTGAACAACAAAATGCATCATTCTGATTTCCAGTGATTTTACTAAATGAACAAGTGCTGTGTAATTTTAAATGCTGGTGCAGCACTCTTGTGTGAAGCTAACGTGTTCACGAGCTGCAGCAGAACTAGACTAAAGAGTTTGGGAGGCCATGCAGAAAGCAGACAGTTGTGAAGTGTATCATGGGAAGTGAACCAAAAGTGAACTATATATATATTGTTTTTGTGTGTAGTGATAACTTTTGCTACTAATTATTTTTCATCATTTATTTGTGGTTTTTATATATTGTTTTATTTGTTGGTATTTTGAGTGCTTGCACTTCGAATACCCAGCAGATCCAATGCAAGATGAAAGTCTCTACAAGCTTAAGCCAATTTCTACAATCTCTAACCTCTTTCTACCACATCACACTATTATTATTTAAATCCGATAAAAATATTATTATTTTAGGATGGGGAAATTAAGGACTCTTGATTAATAGAATTATATCCGGACATATTTATATATTCAGATAATTTATTTCATTTCATTGCCTAATTAGTTGATCAATTTGAATATGTAGAATACTGAGTTTATAAAATATTCAATTTTTATTTACAAGCACAGAGATCATATGTAATTTAAACAGAAGGGATTTACATCCTAAGCACATGCTTTAGATTGGCCTATATAATTAAATTTAGGTACAAAAAATAAAATCGCCACTCTTATCTTTTCAAAAGTGTTTATCTTGTGCCTTGGTTTGAGAGTATCATCAGTATTCAACAAAACATCATTGAGCTATTATAACATTATAGCGCATGTGCATAGGGTGTAAATCTTTTCTGCTTAAATTAAGTTCATAAAAAGAAAAACCTTTTTGGGTTCTAGGTATGGACACATTCAGTAATAAATGTAAAAAATATATGTACATATTTTAAATAACAACACCACCACCCTTATTATGTCTAATTGCATATATATAAAAATCAGTAATTCTATTACTGTTAATACGTAGTTTATTTACCAGGTTAAATTGTTGCAAATTAGCAGCAATATTTAACAAAATGTATTTATTTTTAATCTAGTTAAATATCAAATTTTATCTTTCAACGAATTAATTTACATAACTCAATTTACATTTTGTATCTGGCAAGCGGCAGTTTTCTTTACTAGAGCCATTTATCAATTCAGTTGATAATATAATCAGTTTTAAGTCATTCAGAGAGACAATTTAACCTTTTATATAAGGTTTGAGGTCAAAGGTCAACACAATGCCATTGGCTGTGTTAAAAGTCAGTTGTCTGTATCTTTAGCCGTGAACACACGATCATTAAGAATATTATAATAATCGTAAAATGACATGTACACACATGTGTTAATGCAATATTAAAATTGCTGAGATGAACTATACCAATTAAAAATTGAACTTTTTTTTTCTGTTCGTAGGAGGGGGGTAGGTTGGATGTGTTTAATTTTGTTATAGATCATAAGCCAAGTTGATTAATGATAATGGCAATAATAAAATACAAAAATATTAAGTGCTATTGTTTACAAATATATAATCTATATAGTATACGATATAATTATCCTATTTATTTTTTGACATAGCATATTAAAAAGCATAAAAGTTAAAGGAGTGGCAAAGAATATAAAATTTAAATTTTTAATTAGAAGTACCTATATTGAAAATCTAAATTAGTAATAAAAATATAGAGGCTAATATAAATCATAACATTTAAAATAACTTTTTTGAAAATTAATTTGCTATAAACTGCTATTATCTGTCAAAAATTTTATGGCGATCGCATTTTACTTATTGGATTAATTGCTCACTATATTTAGACTTTAGTCATTAATTATATCTAAAACTAATCCAATAGAAAAGTATTTAACTCTCCTATCTACACAAAAATCGGAATGACACTGGTTAAGCCAGTAATATGAAGCAGAGAGAAAAATAATACTATTCAAAATATAACTCCATTATACATTTTTCAAATATATGAATAAAGTCACATGAAAAAAAAAAACCCACAACGCATTTCATACAACAATAGCATCATTTGGCTCAGTACATAATATTATATATATCTTTATCATTTGTTCAATATTTATCAATAGTAAATTGTTATATTTTGATTTACAAGTGTCAAACTTATTCTACCCACAACTTTGACATAAACCACTCCAGGTAAACACATCAATGATTATCATTAATAATTTATAAAACTAGAGATTATACATAGCCATTCAAAATATTCTAATCTGTGTTATTACTATCTTTAGAATGTATTTTAAAAGTTCAAATAAAGTTTGATTTTTTTTTAAAACGACTGATGCTAGATGATGGAAATAGTCTACCTATGGCAAATAAACTGCTATGTTAAATGATTGTGATTTTCTTAAATTAAACAGTAATTTAAAGTGAGTGGTCTATCCTCACGCTTTCACTTCCAGTCTGGGGATTTTGGATGAGTAGGCACTAGATAGGGTTTTTATGCACAAGCCTTCTGGCTTCCATTGATTACTCTGTTTGGCACAGGGTCGCACTATTGTATGGAGAGTTTTGCCTTTGTTTACAACAATTATGTGCTAGTATAGAGATGGTGATCATGTGATATACATGAGATGCTAAATTTTTAATGGTCTTTAGTACAGATTTGAAATTTAATATTATTTATTGCTACCTCACATAAATAAACTAAATTCTTATATTTATTTCATTTGTTTCAATTTTAACCAAGCATTTCCTGATATGTTCAAAGTCTAAATGCTTATCACCCATTTCAGAATAATTGTCAAAGCTTTTTATGTAGATAGATTCAAGAAATATATTTTACTTTTAAAACAAAGATACAATATAGGTGGTCTTTTCTAATTGTAAACATATTTATAAAATATTAAATAACCACTATGCAAAATAAAGATAACTATAATCCCATTTCAAACTTCATTTATCTTTTATATATATACAATTCTTGTCAATAATGACAATTAGTTCTGACTTGTGTTTGAGAATTGAGAGGTCCATGTGATGTCATTATTCCATCTTATTGGCTGTCATGTTAGCATGTTTAAGGCGTATCTGTTGAAGGCTTTCACATTATTACAATAATTACTATGATATTTTCTGAAGGTTTGTGATGATGGTGTTCTAGTTGTATTTCTATATTGGATTATTTCCATAATCTAATATGCATATTGAATGTCTTTAGAAAAAATCAACTTTATTTAAATATTCCAAATACATTCAACTGTTAGTAATAACACATCAAACAGGTTAGTATATGCACAATGCAATGTTTCAAGAGGTATTATTCTCCCTCTTCTTCAGGCATTGCTGGCCTGATTAGTGACAGTACTAGCATGGGATTTGAACATGGATCCTTAGATTCTTGAATTTTAAGGTAACGCTCTAACCAACTGGCCAAAAACACCTGATGAAGAGGGGAGAATAATGGCTCTTGAAACATTGTGCATATACTAACCTGTTTGATGTGCTGCTACTAACAGTTGAATGTATTTGGAATATTTAAATAAAGTTAACTTTTTCTAAAGACATTCAATACACATATTTTATCAATTACTATGGTATATTTGTAAAGTGTTAATGAATCACCAATGTGGATCTTTTTACACACACACACACACACACACACACATACATATATAATAGTTATATTTTAAGGTGGAAAGAGCTTATTATTTAAACAATTTCCAAGAATAAAATATGCAATAAAAGAGCAATTAAGTCTTGAGATAGATTTACTTGAATTTTTAAATTAATTATCTTAGTAATACATAGGCATATCTATAGTATTTATATTTTAGCTAATGCTTCTTTTGAAGAAGGCACAAATAGTTGGATAGTTTTTGAAAGTGTGAATTTCAGAAATGTTACCAATCCCTTATGAAACAAAAATCTATTTTCATAGAAATAATAAAGTTATAGGAATAACTCAATAAAGAGTATATCATAAATCCATAAAATATTACATGACCTATCACATGACTCTAACTTACATATTGCTATTTTAGCAGCAAATATTATTCTTTCATCACTTCTACTCAGAAGATAGGGACTTATTAAGCACTATCATCTGACAACCATTACTTACTTCATCTTACAGTAAGTGGTATAGAGGTGATAACAAAAAAATGTATGCTAATAATATTGAATATTATATATCAGAATCTATAAGTATGTTTTAGTTAACCTTTTCACAGAAAAATAGAAAACTGCATTAATAGTAAATTTGATGTCCTTTAGAAGACATTTTGTATACTATTGTTATACCATGAAAAATTTAGTGCACTAATAGATTGGTAAATTTTAGAATTCAAGGTACATAAATCATAATTCAACTTTAACACTTCTAGTCTTTGAACTTTTTCTGTACCCCTGAGCAACTCTTCAAGCATCTTTATTATAAATGAGAGCATGTAAAGCTTTTGATTAACTCATTATATGGGTAACTGATTTCAGATAAACCATTTTCATTAGATATGCCATGCCCACTAATCTAATCAGTACAGGTTGAGAAGATATCTCTTGTCTTTATTTCAAGGTATAAACACTGTCTTAAAGATTTATTTATACTGCATTTAAAAAAATAGTTGAAGCATTTTGTCTTTAGTCTACATTTTTGTGATAATACTAACTTTTAAATATTTAAGCAATATAATTTATCCTTTTTTTTTTAAATTTGATGTGATAAACTTTTTTATATAATATTTACATATATAATCAACTTATATTGCAACTATTACATATTAGGTTTTGAATATCAGCTAAGTGAGTTGGTCATATATACTTCCTGTTAAATGGGATATTGATTTATTCTTAGCTAAAGGATAAAATAAGGATGAAAAATGGTTAAACTGTCCTGGAATTGGAAAGTACTACCTGAAGAGACTTGAGGTCAACATGGGCATGGCAATAACACTGGCATCAGCATGGGATTTGGGCTTTCCATCATCAGATTTCAATGATATGGATGGCTGAAGAGTTGGAGGTTGGAGTGGATTGAAGCCAGTTCATTAAAGTATGAAGATTTGCTATCTTAATATAAAACTGAGCACTGATTATATGCATGTGTGGGATATGATAATCTGGACCAAGTGATGAGTGCTGGTTTAGCATGAAATACGTATATTGGTGATTAATTATCTTTTCTACATGTATGTGGTCATGTGTATCAGTGGTATGAGATAGTACGTATAGTTAAAGGGTTCTTGAAAGTCTGTGTTCAAATTCTCTATATTTATTTAAATAGAATACAAAAAATAAAAGAAAATGCATTTTAAAAAGTTAAAGCTAAATTATTTTCTGCTTTTATCTTTTGCTATTTTGAAGTAAAAAAGTAAAAATCCAAATAACAATCATGAAACGTTTTATTTATTGTATTAAGGAAGACTTACTGGAATAGTACTATTACTAGTAATAATAATGTCTTGTTTAGTTTAGCAAAGTGTTAGAATGATGATTCGAGAGCAAAGAGATCCTCAATCAAAACACAATCGATTATCTGTCATTTGTGTCACTCAAACTCCTGAGTTAAATCACTCATTTCTTGATTTAATAAATTATATTTCTAAGTTTAGCCCCTAACAAAATAATCTTATATATATATTTCTGCACACTTTTATTAGGTTTGATTTTTTTCGTTTGTAAGAAATGTATCTACCCTATAATTTATTTACTAATGGGGAATTATTTTCTAATACATAGGTTATTTCATTATTTTTTTTTTTTTCAGATTATTTCTACAACGTATGTTAAAGCTTGATTTTTTTTATATATATATTTAACCAAGTTATTATTTGTAAATTATTAACAATTCACTAAAGTATGCAGGACTTTCCAAATTTAATCCACTTTTTCTGATTTATAAGTTGTAGACCTCAAACTTTCTATGCATTTTTCACCAACTACTCAGTCATCATTATAAAGAAGGAGAGCACTTTATGTCCTTGATTATCACATTATTTAGATAACTTATTTCAAAATATTCCTTTTCACCAGTTATGACGTGGTAACCACAAATCAGAAGAGATTAAGCAAATTTCTCTTATTTTATTTGAAAGTATGAAATAATGTCTTAAAGATTTATTTGTAACACATCTTTAAAAAAATGTAATAATTGAAGCTTTTCTCTTTAGTGCACATTTCTTCTTTATTTCATTTTCTATCTCACACATGGTCTGCTTCTAGATCTTTTACATTTTTTTTGGAATCTGCTTCAAGGCACAGTTATCCGTCAATTGCTATATCTTCTAATAATATAATATATATTTAAAATTCTAATTACAATCAATATATATATAATATTTATGCCTCATATTTTTAAACTTTTGCTAAAATATGTATTAAAAAAAAAGTTAAAATTAGATAAAAATGTAAAAATTCATATAAAATTATTCTTAACAAACCCAATTCTTTACATGCTCAATATCATTAATATGTTATTTGTAAAGTAAAAGTATTAAATATATTATGCATGCTTACATGTTACTGCATAACTTAAGGAATGGTTATTATGACTATATGAAGAATAGAGAATGAGATATTAAAACCTGAAGAACATGGTATGAAGTTTTATATGGAATCAATTCTTAGACATATGGTTTAGTAATGAGATAAAAATGAGTTAAAATACACTATAAAGACAAATATTCTCCATATCTACGGTCATTTGATTCTATCTTCACATTGAATAACCTGTACATTATACAGATTTAACATATATTCATATTTATATTGCAATTTAATTTTTAAAAATGCCTATGTTTAGATATGGTCAAAATATTTAACGAAAGAATAAAATAATGAAGATATAAAAAGACAGTACTTTTCTAATCTAATAGAAAGATCACGTAACTATTTTGAAGAGTGAATCCAAGAAGGGATTCCTAACAATTCTCATATCATGCTTATATAAGTGGGTACACTTGCAAAATTTAGGAATTCAATTTTTTATTTTTTATTCTTTTTTTTTTTGAAATCACAGATAACTGAAAGTGTGCATTTGAATTTACAAATATGAAGAAATTATTGTAAATTACAATTGTTACTATGTCATAGGTAAAACATACTGTTATTAAATTGAATTTTTTTCAAATTTTTGCATAAATTAGTAAATTTTATTAAAAATGTATTAACGCAATATCCATAGTCTCATTATTTATGCTTTCAAGTTACTAATGTTTGAAAAAGTACTAGATAAAATATATATATAAATTTGAATTAGTAAATTTGATATGTGCTCCCATTTCTGTATGCTCGATTCATCTCTCAATGGGTTCTTTACTCATTATGAGTTGCTCTTTCTTTTTATCTCTAGATTTATTACTGCATAACTGTAACTTAAGTATATTGTTGATGTCTAAATGTGTACCTATTTAAAATTATGTAAAGGTAAGTGTACATATGTAAATGTGTACATTATATAGCTTGCTTTTGTCTTGGTTTCAGATATCCATGGAAAGAACTGGAACCAAATGATAAAATGACTATTATAATACATTAACCTATAAGATAATTTGTCCATCTCTAATGATTCCTGACATGTGTATTGAAGGATATGTTATGTATTATCTTCTTGATTATTACATTACAGTAACTACAAAAGAATACTGTAAGTAAATAATAACAATAATCATTAATGTAAGTTTGTATTCCAAATTTAAAGCTACATCATTCAATAACATAGTAAAAGTCCATTGAAGGCATTCTGTGTATTTTCATTATTATTATTGTCTTGAGACTTAATTAATATCATCTGCACATTAGTAAATAATAGTCTTGATGTGTAATGTGTATATTTTGTGTGTGAATTTTACCTCTGAGATTTAGCCAATAAGGGTAGCTCATCTGTAGTTAGGTTTCTGCTAATTTAGTTTTTGATGGTGCTGCAATAAACCAGTTCCACTGCTCCTCACATTTTTTTTTAAGCTATGAATCTTATGAGAAAATCTTGGTAAGAAACTGTTCATTCTATCTCTAAGCTAAATGTTCTCCACAAAATATTACTGTTTATTAATGCAGTTTGCATACTTAATGTTAACAACATATTTTAACTGTAAATATACATATATAAAGTTTATGAGTCTGAAGTTAGTAGATGAAATTAGAAATTCTAAGATGGCTGCTTAGTTACAATTTACTTGTGCAGTTTGTAGGATTAGAGTCTGAAAAATTGGTGGAAAAAATCAGCTTAGACCAAGAAGAATCATTTGTTTCAAGTGCTTAAGATATGAGAGTATGCGTGAGGGAGAAAGAGAAATCTTCAGGAGGAGATTAATGTGGCTGAAGCACAAATAAAAGAAAATGTAAAGACTGAGCAAAAAATATTAGCAGGAACTTGGAAATTTAGAGATCTTATAGCAGGAGTACAGGAATGAATTTTATTTATATGAATTTTAAAAGAAATGAAATCGAGGCATTGAGTAAACATTATTAGTTTACTAGATTGTACAGTGTTCAACGTTAGAAAGAAATCTCGATTTTGCGTTGGTTAAAATCTCAAAAAAAGTACAATGGAATGTTATTTAAATTATACATATACATACTTACATTTAGTGGTATAATAACCCATTAAAAATTGTTCCAAAGTTAAAATGCTAGAATAAATTGTATTATTGTGACAGTTAGTATTAAAAACCACTACTAATAACACTAAAATATTAAAATATTATAGCTTAGTTACTATAGTGCTATTCTATTGTATATATATTCTTCACATGCAATAGAATTCTATAAGCAAATAATCAGAGATAGTAAAAAAAATAGTAGTTGCTCAAGAGGTCGTGTGACATTTTGCACTATAAGTGATTTTTGTTGTAGGAAGCTTCAACTTTCGTGTCCATTAGTATACTATTGTGCTAAAAACTTCTCGAATGTCTTTAATGCCCAAGAACTGATGAGAAGTTTGAACTCTGGGAATGCCAGAGCTAGTAATATTCCAGAGTCGAACAATCTACTATTGCACTAAATCCTTTAAACAACTGCTCTAAACCATCCAGATTATATAGTGTTAAAAAATATGCACACACATTATGTTTTGACTTTTTTTTTTTAAACTAACATTTATTTTTTGTTTTCTTAATACTTACAATTGCTATGTGTTTTTTTTTTTTAGTTTTTGCTTCTCAAATTATTATCATTATTAGGGCAGAATTTTTTTTTTTAAAAATGTTCATTTGATAACTTTTATATTAAAATTATCTCGTTATCTTCTCTGACTGAATAACTCTTTCTCATCAAGTCTAGGATTCTTTAATGAGTTAACAACTGAATATCTTGTAATAAGATTGCAGTCACAAATATTGCTTTTCTATGAGTTCCTGTTTAATCAATGAGTGTTTATTTAATAGAGGAAATTATAGTAGCAGTTTAACCATGAAAAATAAATCTAATGATTCACTTCTGGAGAAGCAAGCAAGCACTTCTCTTATGATTTAATCAAGAATCTGGCGCTCTTCATTCTTTACTGGAAAGAAAAAGAAATTAAAATGTTAAAGAAGTAAAATATCTAGTAAAAATAAAAATGATAAACTTTGTATATACATATAACAGTAATAAAATACCCACATTTCTACAGTAAGTTATTTTTTGTTGTTGTTGTTATTATTATTATTAAAGAGCACTATAATATCATATGTGATATACTATATATTGTCTTTGCTTTCAATCACTATATATATAAAAAGATCTTTATATTTAATGTGTTGTGGAATAACAGTTAATCCGTTAATCTGCCATAGCCGTAACTTGAAGTTCAAATTTAGAAAGGATTTTCAATTTATATATATAACTGGTGTTAAATAAATGGAATAATATTGGTGAGTTCACAGGCATCTAGTTATTTTTAGCTAGAGGTTAGAAATACCAGAATAATCTGGCTTGATCACATAATTTTTTTTTAAGTGTCATAGCATCAGCCGGGACGCGAACCCGCAACCCGGGCAACTGCCTGCAAGTGCAAGGCAGTCGCGCTGACCTCTCGACCACCAATGCAAGACACACGTAATTTTAATATACTGCCTTAACAAAAAAACACATGATTGCAATGTTTAAAAAAAATCTTGATCTTCGGTTAGTGATTTCTTTATGTCTATGAACATTTAGCTCATGGCTTATCTTTCCCCATATCTTGGCGTTCCAATTATTTGTGTCTAAAAGAGATTACATTATTTAATCTATGTTCACATACGTTATCAGGAGTTTCTTACTAATTAACAAAATGGCTTTATATTCTGCATGTTTAATATACACACATAAAATTAAATACTGTCTAACGCTATACGAATAATAATAAATAAAATTGAAAATCATATAACATTGAATGCTATCTGAAAACAATTTTTCTCGCGATCATGGCTTCATCAGTGAAAATCAATTAGATCCAGAACATATATATGTATGTTTTTGAATTTGAGACCACCAATCTCATGAAAACTTCATTAGATATTAAAGAGATGGTGGTTTTTGAAATAATTTGTGAGAAACTTCTTAGCTATCAATTTCGTGAAAACTTCCTTTGATATTAATAGGATGAGTGATTTTTGAAATGATTTGCTGGAAAGTTGATGGTCTTATATATAAAGTTTTATATCTAGTTGATTTTTACTTGAAGTCTTTTTTTTTTTTGCTAATAGACAAAACATGGTAAGGAAAAAATTTAAAATTAAATTTGTTCTTTAGCTAGCATTTAATGTTATATGTTTTTTATTATATATATATGAGGGTTTTGCAACACAACCATAGCAATTCTGCTCAAACTAAACTGAATAATAACAAATTTTCAAATGGCATCAGTTTTTGTTTAGATAATTAATCAAACTGAGCTAGCTATTTAATATTGGTCAGAAAATAGATATCTAAGGTAAAGAATAAAATGTGGATAGAAAAGACTCAAATTTTCACCATGTAACTAATAAATATAGCTTTCCCCCTCATTGCTATTCTGTTCTATGAAAAGATATCAGTGGGTTATAGTTTCTATATATCTTCTAAAAGTTCAACATCACTCAACACTTTAAACATATGATTTCAAATATTGAGTAACAAATCTTATGCTAATGGCTTTTAAGTTTCACCTTTACTGCCCAGATCCCTTCGTTTAACTCAAGTCTCACATAGTTGTCTTAGTTTGAACACATTATATAAATTTGTTCTGAAAGTTTGTGTTTTTAAAAAAGTACTTATCCATAACAATCATTTTCCAATAAGAAAGCTGATTATTAATCTTTCTTCATAGAATAATTTATAATAATGTAAGTGTTTATTGAATAAATCTTAATGACAGTTTTAACAATAGTTTCTTCATATAAGGTTATTAATGTGATTTTTGATCAAAGTTGAAAGTGATGCCCTTTGTTTCTCGAGGATGATCCATCCCAACTGTCTTAAACTGGAAGTTTGTTATCGTTCAGATTGCAGGTAGTCAGTCTGCTTGGACAAGAACAAATGATATCAGTTTATGAAGTTTTCTGAGCAAATTAAAATAAATTATAATTTATTTATTCTTATTTATCATATTTTCTAAAATATCTATAATGGTAATCTTTATTCCTAGTTGCTTTTTTTATTCATGTAATGAGATTAAATATTTTTTTAGAAGTTAGAGTCACTTTTACCTTTCACATATATGGTTGAAGTTACTGGACAATATAAAAAAATTTAAATGAATACTTTAGTTCACATAACTAGAAAGTAAAAAATAAATATTCCTATTTCTAAACATGAGTACTTTATGCTTTTACTTTTTTTTTTATGTGTCAAAGCATCGGCAGGGAAACAAACCTGCAAACTCGGGACAACTACTTGTAAGGCAGCTGTGCTGACCACTCGACCACCAATGCTTGACTACTTTACGCTTTTACTTTTAGACATATAATATCAATAATACTTACTGTAAATCTAAAAAAAAAAAGTTGTACTTTTTAATGCATTTATATAACTTTTTAGTTTTATTTATGGTAGCTGCTGTAGTTCCAGTATGATTTTATTTGTTTTCATTATTTATACAAATATAATGATCACAAATATATATATATTTAATTAAAATGCCAGAAATCAAATGCAATGATGAAGTGAATTTATTTACATTATATTTTGAAAATTTTGCATGAAATTAATACATTTTCAACAAATCATCCCATTTTAAATTACAAAACTTGTCACTAGACAGCCATAGCCAGCTTGAACAAAAGCAAATTGGTGCAAAGTTGACTTGGGGTCTTGAAACAAATTTCGTACAACAAAATAATAATTTATTGTATTTTGCTATTTATTACATTGTACAAATTGGTATAGTAAGGAGTACATGAAAATGATAAATAATTTAATTATTTTAATAAAATTAACATTTCAATCACACAATAAAAAATCGTTAATAAATTAAATATCAAAATTAATTGCTTCATATACTTATAAAATACAACTTGGTATGCAACTTACTGGTTACAATATATGCTTTTTGTTTCATTTTCTTACATGTTTTATAGCAAAATCATTGATAAAATCATCATAACTTAGTTTTTTGGCTAATTCAGATTCGATAGGTAAAATTTTTAAAAGTCCTTTTAAATGTGAATTTTCAGTACTGATCTGATATCTATATTGGAATTTTGAAATATCTTGCTTGCAATATTTAATTCATTCAGTATGTCATACCAAATGACCAAACTTAATAAAAATTCAAATAAAATAAGTTTATTTTTGATTGATTGGATTTTAGATTTTGTTTTCATGTCATTGGTATGTTCATAAAGGTATTTCAAAGCTAGACAAAGTTGGGGTACTTGGTATCTCACATATTTCACTGTTTTGAGTAAGATGTTTGACATGCTCTTTTAATATATCTCAGCATATCACAGAATTTTCAAAAATATTATATATGTTTTGCAAAGTCGCAAAAAATGAAATTGCAAGAGATGACATTGAAATGTCTTCTGCAGAGCATATATTGTGCTTTGGAATTCTTGCAAGATAAGTGCTTGCATGCTTTTATATGAACCTCTCATATTAGCTCCATTATCATACTCCTGTTCCGTAAATTCAATTCCTTCTTTTTTAATATACTTTTAATTTCGGCTGATAACCCCCTTTTCTTGATGAGTCTTTTATTGTTTTAAAACAAATAAATCATTCTTGTATATTCACATGACTTTCAGAGTCATCTACATTAACATATCTTAAAATAACAGATAATTGTTCTTGATGGCTTATGTCTGGAGTGCAATCCAATAAAATTGTGAAATACTTAGTATTCTTAACTAGTATTTTATTTCTACCTTTTTTAACAAAAGCTGAAATCAGTTCATCTTGTATTTTATGAAATAAATAGAAATGTAATGCTGAATCTACACAACAATCCAAATGTTGTTTTATGATTGGGTCAAATATTGCGAGTAATTCTGTGAGATTAAAGAAGTTACCATTGAGCAGTTTATATAAGCATCACTATTTCCCCTGAACACCAAATTATGCTCTGATAAATATAAAATTACAACCACTATTCATTCACAAACACATTTTAAACGTGTGTTTCATTTTTGATTATTTTTTTCATGTTCTTTGTCAACAGCGTTTCCCAGTTTAAAATTCTTTCAAGTTGTAACATAACTTGTAAATGATATTTCTGATCTTTCATGACTTTGTTTAATCATGAACTCAAATATGTTCAATTGTTAAGTCCAGTTAAATACAGAGAAATAATATTTGAAGAGAATAACTTACAGGCATCTTTGTACTTTGAGTAGAGTAACCATTTTCATTTTTGACATCCCCAATTCATTAATTTTCTTAAAAAAATAATTTTCAGAAAAACTTATTTTTATCTTTTGGAAAATTGTAGTTTTTTTTTACTTGGGTCATGCCATTTTGTATGATAGCCATTCTAAATTTATCAGTTACAGTTTCAGGGCATGTATCAGAATCATTGATATCGACATTTTTGTCTTCATCACTTTGTTGATTCTCTTGAAGCCGTGGTTCTCAGAATAATTCATCTTGTTTTTTGTTTGATGCCAATAAAAAATCATTCATCTGTATGTTTCCCTCTGCTTCATGATTATCTTCCCATTCTTTAGTTTTCTTATCATCATTTTCCTCTTCATTAAAATGAGAACTAGCTTTACAATGATCAGGATCATTTTCAAGAATGTTGCAGGTGTAATTTCATTTCTGCAAGTTTGATATTTCAGAAACTGTGAATGATGCATTTCTTCAGTTTGTTACACTTTTCAGTTTTTCAAAATTTTGGAAGGGAGTTAGATCCTCTGTTTTTCTGCAATTTCTTCTCTTCTTTTTTTCTTCAATTTATAAGAGCCACATGTATATTTTCTTTCTGCATTTCTGTCTCTACTAATCATGTTGTGAAGTTGTCTAAAGACAATAAAATAAAAAAATGTAAAAACACTACAAGTATAGAATAATGTAATACATAAGTAAATAAAGTAAACAATATATATATATATATATATTGACCATTACAGTATATATATATATATATATATATATATATATATATACTGTAATGGTCAAGATTGTATAATCAGTCAACATGACCAAAAGATCAAGCAGGTTCTCAACCAGCAGACACAGCATTACTCTCATGATCATAGTTTACCCCCCTATATAGGCTTTCTCTCAACCATCTAATTAACATCCTTGATGTCACCCAGCTTTCTTTTTTCCACAGCATGACTAGCTCAGGGTACAAACAGAAACTCTCTCTCTCACAGGGTTCTTCTCACAACTTAGGTTCAGTGCGCCTTACCCCTCCCTCTATACAGATTGGCATTACATTATAACTTGTATCTCTACTCAAACATACTATCAAATCAATTTTATTAATAGACTGATGGATTACATGGGATTTTCATTAGCCTGGGTTCAAAGTTCAGACTGCTCAAAGCAATATTCTACAAATATTTAAATCTAGGTTATTAGCTTACAGTTCTAAGGTATAGAAACATTATCATAATAGTTTATAATATTGAATGAAATAGATAGGTAGCATACAAGTTAATTTATAAATGAGAAATTTCATTGGTCTTTACATGATTATGGATCGAAGTAATGGCAGTTTACATGTCAGTGTGTGCCTAAATTACACAATGATTAATTAAATAATCAAACAATGTTTAATCTTAATAAACAGCCATCAGTCATTATGGCATCCAACATACAAATCAATTGAAGGTCTTACAATAGAGGCTATTGTGCACAGGTTTGATTCTACAGCCTTTCAGAGATACATACTCAGTGATGGTCGAAACAAATGAGTAATTTAAAACATTGTGGTACTACTCTTATTATAATTGCCATTCATGGTCACTATATGTAAATAAGATTTTAAATCAGCTCAGTGATCTAGTGGTATGGTTCACCACTGAAAGTGGATGTCCCTGACCACAGAGGGGTATCTGCTTCTGATCGTGAGTGCATTCCAGTTGAGAAAGCGAAATGTGCTGAATCTAGGATTTGGGTTTGCAGGAGTCTCTGGTTCCTGAGGACCTAGAATGGTACTAATCTATGGATTAGGAGCTTGGGCATATGGTGTCTGGTCTTCCTTTATGCAGTTTGACCATGTGATGCCTAAACTATACAAACTATACCTAGGAATGAGGCTACAATACAATTTTGAACCAAGACAGCAAAACTAGAGAGCAGAAACACAAAATGGCCAGTATGACAGTAATAATTACCTTCCATCCACACATGTATATCATCAAATTCATTTATACATTAAAGTTTCACTGGACAAGTAATATAATCAATAATAAATCTTGTTAAAATCTTAATATTATAATATAGGAACATGGGGGTATTATCACTCATAATGTGGCTGATAATTTGTGGATTGTGCTTACATTACCAATATACAATAAGTGTTTCATCTTACATATATTGAAGCTATACATATATACACATGGAATGTATATATATATATGTTTGCTTCACCATATACACATGGAATGTATATATATATATGTTTGCTTCACCATTCTCTGTGGTTTAACTAAAGACCCTGAGTTCAACCACAATGAATGTAGACTAAATTTAAAGTATGAAAAAATTTATGGAATGTTCTTTTAATTTTAGAAAATAAAATGAAAAAATTTTATTTTAGATAAAGAAATAAAATTTCTAGAACTCATTAGAGAAAAAAAATTAATTAGATAAAAAAAGAAATAATTAATTAAAAAAGGACTGTAATTAAAAATAAGATAGAGAACAATGGGGATTGGAATGCTAGATGTCTAACAAGTTAAGTAGATAGAGAGAGAAGTTTAGTTTCTGCACGGCTTTTGCCTGGCTCAGTTCAACCACTAGGACTGAAAAATAGCACGATATATTTTAGTGAAGAAGAAATATAGTTAACTTGTGGATAAAAGCTCCCACAACTAAGAATATATTAGCTCCCTGCTGTAGAGTTTGGAACCACAAATATTCAAAGAAACTTAAAGAATTTTCGGGTGCTATAATGGAAATGGCCGAGTAGATTTTTCTCTCTCTTGTCGATTTTCCTGTTTTTGCTGGAGCTGGAAAGGTATAATATCATAATGTAGAGTTGGTGATAGAAAATTCTTGCCTGACCAAATGCCTGCTGCCAGTCATGGATAATGAAGGACTAAGATCAAAATAAGCCATTACTTGTGTAGTGCACTGGAATCTCCATAAGACTATCTAATTAAAGACGTATGCATTTCAAAAATTACCGGTAATATAAATTTTGTATTAGTGTTTGATTTATTTTAAAATATTATCATCAACAAAACACATACATACATTTAGTTCTTTTATATATATATTTGTGTGATTTAATTCGTTTTAAAACATCTTATTAAAAAAAGCAGAATAATAAAATACTCTGTCATTTGTTTTTTTTATATATATATAAGGTATTTTACCTCAGCAGAAGTGTAAAAGTCATTCAAAATTAGATTAATGTTTTTGTTTTATTTTCTTGTAAAGGAAATCAGTAGATCATTCTTATTTTGGTTTACTTAAAGAAAAAGCAAAATAATTGAAACTAAACTCAGCTTATAGTTTTTTTTTTTTTTTTTATTTCACATTTTGCTTTTTTAATCTGAATTGGAATTGCATCTGTGCATATATGTAGTCATATAATTGGGGTGAAATGATTGAAATAACATGTATATTTAAGTGGGAGAGAGAGTGTTTATATAATTAAGAAACGTTAAAGAAGTTTCATTAACAGAGGTGGGTAGAGTTGGTTAGAGTTCTCATATCCTTTTTATTAAGCCACTAGTAAAACATATATATCTAAATGATTATGTAAAGATCGATAATATAAGAGGATTTCTTTTTAATCTAAATTTTACCCCAGTTTTGTGAGAGCTTTGTGACATGAGAATTTAGATATTAGTATTTAATTTCAGGCTTGATTTTTTTTCTTTAAACGGATTATTCCATCTTAATCTTTTGTGTATTACTTGGGGAGTTGGAAATATCTTTATAAATTGTGTCTTATTTCAATCTCCATATTGTTGGGCTTATCTTACGGACATCTCTGGATAAGATTCCAGAAATCGTTATACGTAAAACCTATTAATGACTGGAAATAAGCATTATGCTCCATTCTGAACTCGGATCATGCTCTGCGAACGAGTTCCTTCTCACTCTACTATGTTTTAGGGTCAGAGTGCTATTCAGCCTCATGTCATTCTACACTCCTCATAGAAAGAAATATCTCTGAAAAAACTGCCTCCCAAGAAAAAGGAGAAAAACAACGAATCTCTGAGTAATACATTTAGTTAATACATTTGTTTTATTAAGCCTGACTATCTTCTATGCTCAAAGCACTACGCAGAAAACCTGATGATGCGGGTGTTGTAAAAAGGAAAGAAAAGAAAGGTGGTTCAAATTTAAGTTACAGGCTATGTGTTATTACAGTTCCAAGAACATCTATTTAATGAGTAATTTGTTTGTTTTGATTTTTCTTTCTTTCTCTGCCACCTCTGAGTGATTCCTCTCTCTTTCTTCCAAAAATCATTTCTCCCATGCCAAGTAAATGTAATACGATTTTGTGAACTAAAACCGATGTTTACTGCCTATCTGTAGTTATTGTCAGGCCATTGATGCTCTTGTGTAGTCCGAGAAGTCAATGACCACCCCTTTAGATAGTGATCTTGTGTTTTTCTTTTGTATATAATAAACTTTAATTCTTTTGTGAACAATAAATCTTTTTTTTAATTTTTTAATACATTCACATACCACTTATTCTTATTTGTAAATTTCTTCTTTGAGTTTTATCTCTCCCTGACCACCAGGCATACATTGAGAAGAAATTCTGGTGAAGTTTTGGGGAGTAAGTTGCTTAGTGGCAATCTGGAGGAGTAGTTGAGGTTCGAACCCCCTCAACCTGCATTTCTGGACTGGGTTAAAGCAGCTCTACTTTTCATACTGTTACAATATAGAGTATACAGGTAATGCTATACAGACATTTATATATAAGGTTACGATATTGCCTCCACATGATAGACTCTGGACATAATAATAATGGGAGTTATTAAATTTATTTTATTTATAAGTACAAATTGAGAATATAAATTAGTTTATCATTATTGTACCATGTGAGGTAAGGTTTTGGCGTAAATACGTTTACGTATATATTTTTAAACATATAAAATTTTGGAAATAAATGGAGTTTTAGATTAATCATGTACATTTATATTTACATATAAAGAGATATTTTCTAAAACATAAATTTAAATATAAACTGATCTATAACTTAATCATCATAGACACACATGGTTTCTAAGTTAAACATACTTAATTGAATTCTAAAGCCAACTCATCCTTCACTAACTGTAATGATAAATTCTTAGAAAGATAATAATGAAATTCTACTAGACATGATGGGGGGGGGGGATATAGAAATAAGAAAGAAACAATTGATTTAATTAATTAATTAAAAGAGGGGAGGGGGTCTTGGTTAGAAAAGTTAAACTAAAGGTTTTATAAAAAGAAGTAAAGAGTTTATTATTATTAATTGAAAGTTGATTTTCAAGTTTAAAATATAAATCTCTTTTTATTTAAGCTAGAGAAAATGTAATCTTAAAACTAGTATTCAGTCTATATGAATTATATAGTGCATAAATGATTAATATAAGTTTGTTAGTAAAATATATATGTGCGATGGTAAATAATGGATGTGTAATAAATGTTATAAAAATAAATGAAAATCCAAAATATCAAACAACAAGTTCAATGGTGGCTACAAATTAAAAGTATAGAAACAACACGTTTGCATGACTACTAATTAAAAGATCTTCAAAAACACATATTTAAGGATTATCAAAGGAATTTAGACAACAGATATTGCTGGAGGATATCAAAATGAAAATACATGTCATGTATAAATAGCCAAAGTTTTTATTGGACATTTTAGTCAGGTTAAATGATAACAGAGAAATAACAGTTGAGTTCAGAAAACTGTTCAGTTTATTATGAATCAATCAAGAATGCAGTATTAAAACCACAGGAAATATGCAGTGGTCTCTATCCTTAAGTCCGGTAAAACAACAAGATCTACCCATGAAAATGATGTCTGCATAACAGCTTGAAGAATCTCCATCAATATCTAATTATCTCCGGGAATAATACCAACTAATAAGCATCAAATCTCCACGTGAAACTACAAATCTAACTAGAAATATTTCAGCAAAAGCAGCAAACAGCAAGGTGCATCCACATTCAAAATCCTAGGTAAACATTTTTCTTATATTCATTCTAAAGTAGCCATCACATTCATAAATTTTGTAAAGCCTCCAAGAGTCGAATTATAAGAACTCTATACCACATAAAAATGAAGTATTAATTTGTGTGTTCTAAATAACAAATATGTTTAATGCTTTATATATATATATATTGTACCGGTCGAAACCCACCACATATATATATATATATATATATATATACGTGTGCTCTGTCCGTCTGTGAGTTAGGTGTGTGCATGATTAAAAAATACCAATATTATGTTAGTTAAAAAAATTTTATAAAAGTATTTATCTTTAGTATAATTAATGTTAATAAATTATCTTTAAACTTAAGCCTTATTTTGTCGGTCAATTCTTTTTACCAACTCTTTTTATCAATTCTTTTCACCACTAAGTTTGTATAATTTTGTTATTGAATTTAAAAAAAAGACTGAGCTAGTTAAGGGTTTGTTTTGAGCACTGGATTATGAGCCTATTGTTCGAACATGCTAGTCTAGACTAGCTGGTATCCAGGGTTTACTCTGAAACAAATAAAGTGTTTGGGTAGTAGGGGTTTGAATCTAGCAGCCAAGGTGGGCCACGATCTGATCATGGGTATTGTTGATAGTTGAAGCTATCAATAATATTTTCCACTTTGCTCGAATGTAACAGTTTGTTCACGTAATATTTATAATTAAATAAGATTATAAATGTATTATAAAGAAATTTGTAACCAGCCAAAACATATTGCAGTGTAAGTAAGATCTCTTGCGGATCGAACCCGGTACAATATATATATATTATAACAATCCAGAAATAAGAGACTTAATGTAATCTGCACTACAGGACACCACTAGGCATTTGAACCTAGAAAATTTATATAGTAGGCAGAGACGTAAGTTAAAAAAAAATTATATTGGTTGATTCTGGTCATTAGCCCATTGTCACTAGCTCAGTGGAACAGCAGAGATAATAAAATAATTCTTATCTAAAAACATTTTCAAATTAAAGAAAACCACTGCCAGAAATCAAACACAAACATTTATTTAATTAAATATATATATAAAATTTAGCGTTATTATTTTAGTAATGTTTACATTTTAAAATTTAAGTTACATTTTTAACTTTGATTTTAGATTTTAATTTACATTTTAATTTTTATAAGTTTGCACAGATAGGTTTATAAAAGTTTATTTTATAATGTTGAGTATAGATCAGTTACATAGATTTCACGGTTAAAAACATTTCAAAATAAGCATAAATGATAAAAATATAAAATCATTGGTGGAACTGCAGAGGGAAATTTATAAGAAACCCAATGGCATTCATCATAAGATGTCACATTGACACCAATAAATTAAAAGACATCTGAATAAATACATTTTAGAAACTCACCGTAAGGTATCATTATTTACCGAATGTCTATATATTTTGATCAAATATGAAAACCAAAAACATAATTAACTGATAATGAATCCATGCAAGCGACTATACCCAACTTAAATTGAATGCATTTTTATTTAGAGTGTCGATATAAATAGACTACATAGATTGCATTTGAAAAAAAAATGTATCCCTTATTTAACCTTAGGCCAAAAGTTTGCAGTTAAACCAACATCAATCCATCTGATATATCGATGTGTTCAATGTAATATGAATACGACAGCACAATTATAGGTTAAAAAAATAAATTGCCTCTCATCCAGATAGGAATACTACATCTATCTGACAAGAAGAGCAATAAAAAAAACTCCATAGGAAGGGTTTGCCGTCCTTTTTGCCAACTTACAATCCCATTTCAAGGCAAAAAGGAAGTGTGCAGAGTATAAAGCGATTCTGCCCATAGTGAATCTCATATTACATCTAATTACACCAATATATCCAATCCATTGACCTAACTTAACTACGAAACAAATAACCTAAGATTACCCTCCCCTAATATAACTTTACAAATCTATATAGCCATTCATGCCCGACTTAAGTTTAACATTTATATAATTTAATTTAATGAAAAACAGAAATCATAATAAAAACTTAAAAGAACAAAAAAAAATAAATGGAAATGATTTTACAAAAGAAATACATCAAATTAAAATTACTTATTAATAAATTAAGTTGGTCAGATAGGATTCTATTTCAATTATTTTAAATACGGAACAAGTTATAAAATTAAAGTTCTTATTGTTTAGTATAATGGAGTTTTAGAAATAGATTTAAAGCTTAGAGTTCATAAAGTTTTTACGGTTTTAACAAGTCCGTAGTTTCTAATTTCTTGCAGTTGCTTGTCATTTGGATGCCAGTGTTAATTCCCCCGATATCCTGTGGTCCTCAATACAGGAAAAACGATGTCATTTTTTTAAACAAAACTGAAGGGATTGAAGAGTGCATCTTTTCAATCCCTTCTCCTTCAATTCCGCACTAACACATATAGTCACAATCCTTTCCTTAAATTTCCTTCACTCACTTTTTATAGTAGCCTTTCAGATCCAGTGGACATTACATCATGGACGATGTGATGGTCTTTTCACTGAGGTCCGATTCCATTGTTTTTCTCTCCTATCTGACCTTTTCTTATACATTTTAAATGCCCAAGGGCTAGTTTACATTTAACTAATTAAAACAATCATTTCCATTTTCTGATTAATTAATGTGTTTTCCAAACTTAAAGATATATTTTTATCTCTAAATCTTTTTGTTGAAAGATTTAGTTTTTCTATTTTTAATAAAGTTTTATTTTAATAATTTTTTTTATCTGTGCGATTTTATATATATACGAGTGTAAGATGATTTTTTTTTTAATTTCCAATTTTTAATTCTTAACTCATAAACCGCCTCTTATGAGGCTTCTCGTCGACATCTGACGTCACTCTAACTCTGCTAGTTCTTATGCTAAAGTATTCGTTTGACAGGTATTGATTAGGTTTTTAAAAGTTCTGTAAGATGGTGCCCTCTTCCGAATTATTTTACAAGTAAAAAATCAAAAAAACCACATTTTAAACTAAACAAAGAAAGAACCTTGTC